>PVJL010006464.1:32500-91859 GCA_004026885.1 Lyroderma lyra | reverse complement strand
CTGGAAATACAGGGATCCTTATGTGCTCACATTCTAGAAAGGACGCTAAATACAACACCACGCTTACAATGGTGGGATAAATACATCATGAGAGGTGTGTGCAGAAAATGAGAAAGATAACACTAAGGCGATGTTCTACACAAGGTTCAAAAATAAAATTTTGATCCATCTATTCATTAGCTAATCTAAAATTCTGCAATCAAATTTAATGTGATTTAGATATCTAAATGCAGATTATCTATAATTGATACTATAAATAAAGGTTGAATTATTATTGGAGCATGAAAGCCGTGGTTATTTTCCCAGGCAACGAGGGCAACCCTCTTTCTCTGATTACTTAGGCACCTGCAGCTATGCGTGAAGTCAATAAATCCATCAAGGCTCTTATTTACAAGAAAGAAATTTGGTGTGCATAAAACATCCCAGAGAGTCAACAGTGAACCAGTAACTTGTAAGATTAGAAGGTGACCTCTTTGATTTGGGACCTTAGTGGAAGGTCAAGGTGACTACTACGTGGGCAGCTTTCTTCCACACAGGAGAACATTTTGGGCAATTCTGAATGAGAAGTTAGTCACTCAATAGGATTTTGTCTATTTATGTCTTTTCTTGATGGCAATTTGATATAAGAACATAATCTGTGCCAATATGCTCTTTCTCTTTTTTACCAAAATAATCAAAACAAGGACATAATATTTAAAACCGTTCTTTCAAGTCACTGAAGCTTCCGCCAATAAAACACTGAAATGCTCCTGCTGCCTCCTTGGCCGAGGCCCTTCTGCATGATGTTTCCTTCACAGCATTTTCTACCCGCGTCTCTTCTCAATGCTCCTTTACCTAGAAAACCCCTAATTATCCTCCAGATCCTGTTTAAATGTCACTTTCTTGAAGATGCCTTTCTGGACTGCATTCTTCCAAATACACACCTGGCTCCTGGCCCAGTTATGCTTTCCTAGTACTTCATAAAACTTACATTTGTAATTAATGGGTCATTTGTTTATATTCTGTCTTCCTTACCAAGCTGTACCCTCCATATGGGTAGAGACTGTTTCTGTCCTATGTGAGTAATAGGTACCTAAGAACTATTTTTTAATAAATGATACAAAATTTACAAACTAATGAAATTCAGGGAAATAATGCTTTATTTTGTTAACGAGAAATCCAAGGTAATGTAGTTCTCTAACATAAAAGTAATTTTCACAATTTTTAAATAGCATTCTATGAGATGATGTTCTATTTCCTTACTGTGCTATTGAATGTTATTATAAAACCTAGGCTCTACTTAACACAGAAGTTACTCCTGCAGCAATAAGTGTAATTCCATGGTATCATTATTGAGCACAGAAAAATAAAGTTCTGTGTTAAGCAAAAAGGCTATACCAATTCCTTTAAAGACTGTAGTAGCCCTTACTCGCATCCTCTCTGTTCTGACCCACTCCGGCTCACCAGAACCTGACCCACTCTGGCTCACCAGAACCATTCACCATATCCCAACTCACATGGTTTTGTTAGGATTGATTGAGTTACCTTGAATAAACCAAATACTATATAACACATTCCAGTAGTATTATATATTTTTAAAATGTGCATTGCTCTAAAGTTATTTCTTATACTACTACTAAAATGTATCATGTGCCATTTGGTTTACTCATATAACTATCCCATTTTGGCATAACCATGGTACATACTAAGTCTATGCAGATAGGAGGCATTTACTATCTAACTTTACTTTTAGGTGGTTATAAAGTCTATCACAATTAAAACTGTCAGAAAAATTCTCTGAAACTTGAAAATTAGGCAACAAGGTGGGCAACATTTGCTTTTAATATTATACAGGGTCAATGGCCACCTGGGGATTGTCTAGGTAGGCATAGCACTAGCCCACCAAACTTTCTGTGAAGATAAACATGCTGCCCAAGATGGTAGCCACTAGGCCACCATGGCCACTGAGCCTCAGAAAAGTGGATAGTGCAACTAAGGGACGAAATGTATAGTTATGTTTAATTTTCATTAATTTGAGTTTAAATCCTCATAGCCATATTTAACTGTTAACAGCTACCTTATTGGAAAACACAGGGCCAGAGAAATGTATTATTTAGTTTGCCTCATTTTTTGTTATTAAAGCTCCCAGACTTAGTCAAATCACTGGTTAGTTTGTAGAATTTTGTGCAGTAGATGTGCAAATAATTTTAGCTCAGTGAACAAGTAACTTCAAAAATATATGGTCTGTTGGATATAGCAAGTTTTAAAATTTGACTCAGTAATTTTATTGTAACATATCTTCGTTAAATTACCTATATGTATATAATTTCTCATATTTTCTGGGAAGCAATTATAACATCTGGTTCCCTTATTAATTAATAAGTTACATAAATTTATTTACATGTTCATTTGCTGGAGAGTCATGTGAAACTTAGACTTTAGCGGTTTTGAAGGTCACCCCCAATAACTTCTAAATTTTACTCATAAAATTGTTTTTGAGATTTTCCAGAGAGTACTCGAGAAATCATGAAGATTTCTCTTCTTTTGTTTTTCAAAGTTAAAAACAAAGAAGATTCTAGAAATGATAAGGTTTGTTTGAGCTTCATAATTACTAATTTGTTCAATATTATTGGAAGAGCTGCATGGGAAGAATTATAAAATCAGAAGAGAAGCTCAGATTTCCTTAGGATAATCTGTGTAAGTAAAATATACTATGTTTTTCCTTGATAAGATGATACTTTTGTCTAAAATTATTATAACAAATATTGGGGGTTGTCTTATAACAGGAGTAACCAGTTAAGAGGGTTTCTTAATGTTGGGTTAGAAAAGTAGGGTGTCTTATACATGGGGGTGTCTTATACATGGAAACATATGGTAATTAATACAAATATTTCAGAAATTAGATGCCTTTTTGGAAAGACCCTGGAGATTTTCAATGCCTTCCATACCATATTCTTACCTTCAGGGAAAACAGTGGTCAAGCCCTTATGAGAACCTACTAGACAATTTTACTCTCCTCTGTTCGGTCATAAATTAACCACAGCCAATCAGTATCCTCAAATAGCTCTCTGCTTCTGGATACCTGCCTGAAGGCTCTGCTATAAACTCTAGGCTAGAATTGGTGTCTTTAATAAAGGACATTCCCAGAACCTTATAAAAGGAATGGTGCCAAGTGCTCTCCAAAGAATAGACTCCCAAGGATGGCCTTAATCCACATGGCATTGGCAGCTTTCAGGCTCAACTAGGGGAAAGAGTCAGGATTTCCTGGACTCTTTTAGTCCAGAAACAGGCATATCACATGAAAGCAGACAGCTGGCCCTAGATCCGAGGCAACAAGGATTGTTCACCAGGACTCAATGAGCTCATGAGGAATATTTAATTGTGGTTATTAGTCTGAAATATGGTTGGCATTATTTTAACTTTGTATTTTTAATAAACATATAAGAAAACTCTTCCTCTTTCTTAATCTGTCTCTAACTCTAATCTCAGAAAATTATGCTTTTGTAAACTGAAATTAAATGTACAACGTGGTATCTGAGTCTCACTGACCCACTTGGAATTTGGAAGCAACTATTTTTAGTGAGTCTTTTTACTTTCTAGGTCAATAGGTTATTTGCATAGGATCAATGAGAAAATGTCCCCCTTTTCACCAGGATATCAATGCACAAATCTATGTTACAGAAAGTCTACATGTGGAGTGTCATATTTCAGAAGGATTCTTATTCAGTCAAGTACAGCAGCTCATCATTAAGTAATGTATGTTGGGAGGATGCCCATGAAATCTTTCTTAACAAGCTGGTCCAGTACCTGCTTCCAAAGTCCCAGCCTCCTGGCTACTGAGAGTATGCTTCCAGCAGGCTAGGGACCTGAGCACATATAAGCTCTGGAAGAGAAGATTTCACCTAAGTTCACAGGTGTTGCAGGTGAAATCTAGGAGAGATCATTTGGTGGTGGGGTGAGGTGGGGTGGGGTTCCTAGCCTTAGGATAGACAGGTACTAAGGAGAATTTTAAAAGACCAACTCTAGATTCCTGATGAAAATTCCCAGGCAGAGGTAAATTTTGTGGCCTTAGTGGTTGCTCAATACCAGATGGCCCTATGTTTACAGATGAACCCCATGAAGTCTTGGTTAATTAACACTTTTGGTGAACCTATGGAAATACTCAGATCAAACCTCTGCTCCAATGAGACTCCATTTACAAAACAGGTGACGAACTGGATGTGGTACACAGGCTTAAGTCATGGAAATGAGGCAAGAAGAGGGGGAGAAAGTATTTTTAATAACATATGAGGACAAAAGCTACCCAAAGATAGTCTAAGGGAAGGAACTTAATTCATCTTACTATTTACTACTTATTAGAAGTCTCCGATTGAGTGAAGTTAGTTAGTTTGTAGGCTTTTGTCCTTTAGAAATGCAAATAATTTTTGTCCGGTGAAACAGAAAATCCCAACGATTAACTTTTTTTTTAACTCCATAATCTTATCCTAACACTCCTTTTTTTTAAATTTCCGATATATGCCGAGTTTCTTAAATTCTTTTCAAACTGGTCATTACATCACACTGATATCCTTCATTAATTAATGAATTAAAAACCATCTTTTACACGTGTTCATTTGGTATTTGCCTGAGAGTTATGATTTTACATTTTGAAATTGTACTTTACCAAACTGTATGCTGATACAAAAAGGCCAGGTTGAAAATCCTAAAATATGGTTTCTCCTTCCACAGCTAGCACATCAAGGCCTGAACCCTTGAAACCTCAGGATCTTCACCGCTAAACGGGGGCTGTTAGACCAAGATTTCCAAAGACCCCTCCATACTCACTTTAAGTATTCTAACTAGAATATTACTGAAAGGAACTTGGAGATTCTGAAAGGAACTCTAACAGACTTGAAATATACTGTCTTTTTATTGCAGTAACAACTAAAGGCATCCATTCAAAATGAAAAAGCACCATTTAAATGATCACTTTGCCCGTAGCAATTGCTCTTTAATTGAGCCATTTGTTCTTCAGATAACTTTTGGCACACACAGAGAATGATACAAGATTTTATCTTTCCTAGAGTTTTTTTTTCCTTGTCAAGGCATAAAATAGGATCATTCTTTATCAGAGGGCATATATAATGCTTAGCTATTAAGTCTCCCCACCCTTTTCAGACTGAGAGCAAAGTTGCTATAGATCTGAAATGGAATTTTGATCTAGTTTGAATTGAGATAAATGGAAAATTGTAAATAACTAAAAATTTACAAAGAATGACAGTAGTCTGTGAAGGGTCATAATAAAGAGTTCTTTATTCTAAGGTTTTTTTTTTTTAAATAGTTTTTAAAAGTGAAAGGAAAGATAACATTTAAAACAACATAAATAAAAGTATACTACCTACAATATTCATAATGCAGATAAGCTTTTGGTATTCCATCAATAATGAATTTTATTGGTACTTATTTTATTCAGTGATTAAAATATTTTCTATATTAAGGCATTATAGGACATTGCAATAGAGACATTTAAATCCAGTTATGAGTAAAGTCTAGCCTTAAAAATGAGATTTACTCACAGGAGTTATGAGAGTAGGTCCAATAGAAATTTGGCTTTAGAATCAGAATCATGAATTTATAGGCCAATTATTTCTTTGGTTATCATGAAGATGTGGTTGAGTGGGAAAATTTCAAGGGTGTTCAGTTTAGAAATCTGGTTGTTTCTTCTAAACCCTTACCATATAGGCTTGGGTAAATGGTAAAAAATATGCCTGTTTGGAAATGATCGCATAAGATGCATGAAAAAAGTGAAGTAATGGGATCAAATGTAATTTAACAATTATTTTTAAGATTTGACACTATTTTAAAAAATTTTGAGGTCTGGGTTATATTATCTGTTGTATTGTATATGGCTGATTAGAACTGCATACACTTCTGATGAAATAATATTAACCACGGGATACTGATCTCTGTCCTTTGTTGATACATGCTTTGTATTTCATTAGTAAATTTTTATATTTTTATAAACAGAATGTTTATGTATGCTTAAAAAGAATAATGTTGTTGGTTGCATGTTTCAAATAAAACCATTTGATTGAAATTGTAAACTGCATTGTTCAAATTTTCTATCCTTACTGATTTTTGCCCAGTTTCTGAGAAAATTTTCATCAAGTCTCTCACTGTGATTTCTCTTTGCCTTATATATGTTCATACCATTTTAGGTTATGTTACTAGGTACTTATTACTGTTTCAGGATGGATCTATCTTTCTGGTGAATTGCATGTTTAATCATTATTTAACAAAGCTTTTAAATCCTAATTATGCTTTCTGCTTTAAAATTTATTTGCCTACTATGATTGTCGCTACTCCAACTTCAACCTAGTAATTATCTACCTGTTAGACATTAGTGTAGCGTAGATTCCCCATTAATCAGGACTTAAAGCACCCAGCACCCTTAAGCAAGGGCAAAATTTTTTGCAGGTTGCTTGAGGGTTTGGCCAGTTGCTTCAGTTTTGCCGGAGAGTCTACTTACATTTATCCAGCATCTACCAATCCCTATGGGTGCCGGTTAACAGACAGTTTACTGTATTATACTTATTCCTTATTTAATAATATTAATTTACTATAAAAATTCAATACATTGCAATAAAGAAACTGAGGCCTAAATACATCATGCTACATTTCTGAGGACACATGGAATGTGACAGAGCTGCAGATATATTTAAATACTAGCAGCACTAAGTCTCATGAACTTGAATTTTACTGCCTCACTTGACCCTCTCCACTGCTTTTGTCACCTCAGCAAGGGCCTTTGCTGTTTCTTGGTCCTGCATAAGAGAGATTTTTGTCTGAGTTTGCCAATTGGTCTGTGGTTGCCAGTCTGGAGGATTCCTTCTACAAGATCAGGAACTTAGCCAAATCAAATTTACACCTACTAGGGGCTTCCCCCACCCCTGCGTGACTATTTTTAATGCCAGGGTCTGACACACTTTTAGTTTAGTTTAGTTTTATATTTTGGATTCTGTATCAGAAAGGAGCTTCAAGTGCATCTAGCTGGTAATCCAGGATTAATATTTCCCTTTGAAATGACTAGGGCAGGGGTGTCCAAACTTTTGGCTTCCCTGGGTCACGCTGGAAGAAGGATCGTCTTGGGCCACACATAAATACATTAACACTAACGATAGCTGATGAGCTAAAACAAAGGTCCGTGCATAATTTTCATAATGTTTTAAGGAAGTTCATAAATTTGTGTTGGACCACATTCAAAGCCGTCCTGGGCTGCATGCGGTCCACCGGCCACAGGTTAGACAAGCTGGGACTAGGGGAAAACACTGTTGAATAATTTTGCCACTCTAGTTACCGTATTGTCAAGATCAATAGGGGGAAACATTTAAAAGTTGTGCCATAGCAATTTTCCACTTAAAATAATAAAATATATAGTATATGGAATACATGTGATTGTGTGGGCAGGTATATGTTTAATAGCTGCATGCAGATGAGATGACAAAATTCCAAAAGTGTTTAGATGTGAATCACTACTAGTATCAATGATCTACCTTCTTCATCAATGAATGTGCTTCTTGAACTTGAGCCTGAACCCTGTGCTGTGCACTGTGAAGTGCCATGTTCATCTCACTGAACTTTTCAAGAAGTGGTGTTTTACAGGCCAGGCCCAGTAAGCAGTCCCACCAGGCGACAGGTGTCTAATCTCCGTGGAGGCAGTCATCTCAGTCCGGCGTTCCCTGGGAAGACCACCTTAAGGGATCCCCCTCAGTCATTGTGCTGCTGGTGGGTTCTGAGGAGACAATCAAAAATCTACCCCGACTGCATCTAACAAAGCTCCTAATTGAGACTTGGTCTTTAGAAAATTCAGGAACAATGCTCTCTCTTTCTGCGGTCCATTGGTGTGGTTATCTTCCCTCCCTCAAAAGGCACAGGAATGATAAAATAGGTCAATAGTTGTTTATTTGACTATGTATTTAAAGGAGTGAATTCATAAAATTGCAATGACACTTTTGATACGGGCCAAACAGAGTAGCCATTCCCCCACTTCACTAAAGGACTCTCTTTCCCTTGTTCTTTAGCTCTCAGTTTCACCTTTTTCCTAGTCTAAAGTCTTAATCACTCTCCTTATTAATTTTCTCTGGCTCCTCACTCCAACCAACAGACTGTCCCCCGTGGGTAATTTCTCCAAAACTTGTAACTCATGTCTCCAGTTTGCTGACTACAATCACTACAGGCAAGCACTCCTTCCAGGCCTTTCTGGACCTAGACAGGGGATAACACCTGAATGACCAGTTGGGCCAGAAGTCAAAAAGCCGCAGGCCCAATGAACTCTCCATTCTAAAACCATCTAGTGACAGGGGCTTTAAAACCTATTTCTTAGATCAATGCCTTTAAAACTACTAACTAAATTAATTTCTCTTCATCAGGATACAAGTGGTGCCCCGGCAGGACTTCCGGTCCATCTCGACCAAAGGAGTCAACTTGGCGGATCTCGAGACCCCTTCCCCCTTTAGATCAGATAGGGTAAGAGCTCTGTGGGTCCCCAATAGGTAGGGACTAGGGACGACAACCATTTTCAGTAGGAAGCAGATACAGAAGATGAGACCTCCACCCCCTCAACTTCCCATGGAGATTTGTGGGGATCACGTCTCTCAAGAGGATGTGAGGAAGGCAGATAGAATAGGGAAATCTCCACCTCCCCCATGAGACTGCCTGCTGGAATTGTTATGCCTGGTACCACCCTTTCACATGGAATCCCTGCCCCGGACTAGGAGGAAGTTCCACACAAAGACAAGGAAGTCAGAGGGCCCAAGTAGCCCACCAGCTTGGGCCAGCTCCTAACGCCTGCGCAGTGAGAGTTACCTGAACCTCATTATACCATCATTGTAATATCATACATATGCCCGGAAGTTCATTAATATCATTATAACAGACTGAACTCTGGGAAAGGGCATGCGCAGTCAGAAGGCATTATGAAATAGATCTCTTGTCAATCAAACTTGTCAATTAAGAGACCCCACGCCCAGAGGTGTCTCCCCCAAAGACAAAATAAAGGCCCCAAAGCCTCGTTCATCGGGGCTCCTGAGCCATTCTCCTTGCTCGAGCCCGCTCCTACCTCTTTGGAGTGTACTTTCCCCTCAATAAACTATCTCTTTGTTTCACCTCTTTACTTTTGTGTGTGTCTTGTTCAATTCCTTACTCGAGATACCAAGAACCTGGACATTGTGTCGACAAGGACACCCCATTTTCCGGTAACACTTTAAAAGTCACTATGGTCATGGACATAAGATGTTGTCATGGACACAAACATGTATCTTTTTTTGTTTGTTTCAGAACTCTATAAGGAAAAGCTCCTTATACTCAAAACTCTGTAAAGTTAATCAAGGGAATAAAATGCTCAAGATTTCAAGAATTAAGAACGACACTGAATGGATTTAATTTGCAGCAGGTTAGCACAGGGGCCCTCACTCTCTGTCACCGCACACCGCCACTCACTGCTCAGCTGCCTCGGGTACTGGGACCCCTGACGTCACTTCTGCACACGCACAAGGAAGAAATCACAAAGGAACCGCCAAATCACTCTTTATTATATAGCACCCCCTCTAATTTTCAAATTTGTACCTTCCAGATGAATTCTGGTTTATTTAATTTGTAGCACTTAAGTAATAGTTTTAAAAGCATTTTCATAATAATGTGTGTGGTTTATAATGGTTATTGTTGCCTGTTTCCCTTCACAAAATGATGGAGGCCATGAGTTGGGGGACATATCTCGTGTACTATCTAACTTCCACATTTGGCACTCAGTGAGGAATCGATCGATGTTTATTAAAGAAATATATAAAATGCTGCGTCCATGAAATTTTTAACTGATTCCAGAGTGCAAACCGCAATTACTACTTTATATTTAGGGGAACGGTAAAGCTTATTCGCAACTTAAACATCTATGGAGTCATGATTAATATTTATCAACAGTTTCCTTAGTTTTTAACTCCTGCCGTCTTAAGTAAAAGACATAAGTGGGAGGGAGGGAGAATATCTTAGTGTTGTCCCTTGTTCACATCATTTATAGTTATGTGAACCAGGAGGGACAATTAAAACAATGTTTTGGATAAATTTGCTTATCAGTAATGCATGACACACATTTCAGGCTGTTAATTGGCCTTTTATATTCAAAGGCTGAATCTCATTTTCTGCTGTACCTATAAACTTATTTCTTAATGAGTAAAATCCAATTTCTGGAACACGATTGTTTCTTTCAAGAAAAGCTTCTTCCCTAAACTATATGAATAGTTGATCCCTTTTGGCGAACTTCAAAAAAAAAAAAAATTTAACATGTCCTTCCTGGTTCACACAGCTCTCACTGGTGTGGACATGGCATGGCATGGCCCTAATGTGCTCTTTCCTTTCCCTCTAAGTCTTTCATTTAACATGAGAACATCATAATTAGATTTCAAAGAAATTCTCATCGGATATCATTTATTTATTGTGGCCTGTATGTATGTGAGCAGCAGATTCTTGAAAAACTCATGTTAGCACTGTCATCACCTCTAAAACAAATCCAGGACTATTTGTCATGTCTCGTTGGTTTCTTTGGCCCTCCCACGAACACGAAGTGCTTCCCCCAGGCTCACCAGAAGTCAGTCCCCCGCTGGCTGACCACATCTTCTGGGCCTTCTCCAAGGAGGCCTCTTTTCACACCCAAAGCACAGGTGCTCAGAAAACCAGAATAAATGTGAGCTAAAATGCCAGAACAGGTTTTGCTGATGGCCCTCTTCTCCCTTTACATCAGTTCTTTCAGGTCATTTAAGAATGTAAAAGCCATTTTCCTCGCCTCTTCCTAAGTATCTTACTAAGCATTCTATTCATAGGAAACACATTATGTCCCCTAGAGAAAAAGAAAAAAACCAAAACAAACACTGCTGAGGGTGAAATGGGTGGACCAGATTGGCTATGTGTTAAATCTCTTCTAAATGAAAGTACGTTATGTTAAAATTAATCTTTTAGCACTATCTACATTACCATTTATTATCCATTAAATCTAGACAATAATGATATTCACTTGGATCTCCTGAGTCGCTAGACTTCTCAAGGTCTAAGAGGATTAGCCTCAGGGATTTAAGTCACCAAATAATCACTACTTTCACACTTTAAGAATGAGTTTTAGCTTTTGCATTTTAGACTCAGTTTAAGCCCCACTTGGGAGCCAGCAATCCCAGACTGCTGCTGTGCATTCTCCCCATTGACTTCAGTCAATGACGTCTAGCCAGTGGACTTCATTTTAGGATTTAAATTTAAGAAGAAAGTTCATCTTCTGAGACTCTCAAATTCTGAATATGATCTATGTTGGCGGGATTTATCCCCACACCATTATTGAAGTCAGTGAATCTTTAGATTCAACATATAATGAAGTTATTTTAAAATTATTTATGATGAGACATGTATAATGAGTAAGGTATAAAATTAAAGTCTGATGATGCAAATCATATGTTGGGCAAAAATTTTCAAAACTAAGTATTAATTTGAAGAACTGAGTCATCTTTCCAGACTTGGAAGGTAGAAAATTTTTTTTAAAAGAGAGAGGGAGAAACTTTGTTAACATGAAGTTCATGGAGTTGTAGTATGTTGTTATACCAACTAAAAAGAAATATAAAATATTACTTTTGCTTCACAAAATACTGAAAGTCTGTTACTACCCCCAATTTGATTTCGTAACGAAGCAAGGTGTTACTTCCAAAAAGGCTTTCCTTGGTGAAGACAGATAGCAATCTTAATAGGTTATTTTCACATACTTGTATTCATTTGCATTTAGAGATGCTACAAATTAATTATTAAAGTCATATGTGATTTTAGTTATATATAAGTAGCATATTTACATAGTAAATCAGGGTGTTAAAAATATTTAAAGTATAGAACAATAAAATAAGCTGCAACCCTCCCTCCATCACCTCCTGCATCACCTTTGTTCTGCGAAATCAAGAGTTTTAGAACTCTAGGTGTATTTTCAAAAGTTAAATACTTAATTTGAAATCTCATTTTGAGATAAATCAATATGTCAAATATAGTGTATTAAAAGGTGTAAGTTTTGAACCATTAAAAGCATTTTAAAAAGCTTTCCACTGAAGTCACCTTTTCAATGTTAATGCCTTGCTCTGAGTCTTAGTTTAATATTTTGTTTCCTGAAATAAATCAATAGCACTTTCCTATAAATTGACCATTAATATAACTCAATGTTTTATTCATTTATAAATAAACATATGTACCTATTATAGTTTGTATCAGATACCTAAATTTGATCTGTTTTCTAAGGTAATAATCTAACCTAACAATTTGACAAGCCTTTAAAAAGAGTTTTCAAAGAGCTTTTAATACATGAAATTGGCTTCAAGACCCTAAAAAAAGGCAGCTTCAACTGATTTGTAAATATTTAGGGAGAATGTCCATTTTTCTCCAGAGAGTCAACTTCATTTGGGTTTTCTAATAGCAAACTACTCCCTATCACACAAAGGCAGGTTTATTGTAGAACAGGAAAGATCTTGGATTATTATTTCTGTATGCAATCTACTAATTGTAGCATTGAGTAGATAGAGTATGGCCAAGAGAAAACAAACTAGATTTTTCTTTAATGGCTTTACACTGAGAAGTACAGAATGCTTTAACAGCTGTCTGGCAGCCCACATTTATGATAAGAGTATTTGGAGTGCAGAAATAAAGAAAGCCCAAAAAGACTCCTATACTCCACCACAGCAGTGATTAGAAAGAACAATCTTCGAGCTCTGAAAACAGAAAGCAGAAAGCAAACCAGCAAGCAGCCTGCAGCCCTGAGCAAAATCTCTTTCCCATCAAAACTCTGCTGCAAACCCAGCTCCTCTCTTGCAAACCCACAGGCTAGAGGAGGGAACCACAGACACTCCAAACTGGAGTTTCAGGCCCATCATTAGTGGTTTCTGTCACCGTCTTGGCGCTTTTCCTTCATGAATGAAACATGCAAATGGCATCTTACATTGGCTCTCTCAATGAGGAAGAAGGTCAAAAGACACAACTAACACAGCCAGCACGTTAAGAGATCTGTGACCAATGTACTTACACCTCCAAATTCCTCCAGATCTCAGCCTCTGGAAATATCTAGCCCATTTCTTTATGGCTCTGTTGCTTCCATCAGCTGTGGAAATTAACATAAAATAATATAGTAACCCAACAAGTGCTGGAGCATTCCAGAGCATCACATTAAGTGAACACTAAAGGCACGTTGACGGTGTACAAAATATGAATGGTAAATAGCAAGTAAATACCTTCCAATCCACCAGAAGGGGGCCGGATGCTGGGCTGCTACAGCTGCTGCCCGTGCTCTTGTGTAACAGCCCTGGCGGCTCAGCCCCGCCGACAGCCCGTGAAGCGTGGCTGCCTATGGGCGTCTGGGCGGTCCTAGCGCCGGCCGCAGGTTAACACACAAGGTAACTTCGAAGAGCCTCTATTTCCTGTGATACTTCTGGGACATGTCACCAAAGGTTTCAGGGACCTCAGCTTGGGAAGCATCAGAGCAGCGACGTTTGAGTTTGGGAAAAGTAACTAGTAAACAGGGTCTGCTAACGTTTCCAGATACAGCTGTTGAAACCAAAAACGATTTCGGATGGTCTTGTTTGTTAAATAAATGGTGCTCTTGAAAATGTTAAAGCATAAGGCTTTTAGAAAGACAACTAATTTGCATATCTACTATATTGACTACAATCTGCTTATTTTGTTTTCCCCCCACATTTAAAATGGAAATGGAAATAAAGAATAAAGAAGTAGGGAATTTTTTAAAAGTTTGATATCTCTTTTCTTGCATTTGCAAGAAGTGTTTGTTAAAGTCTTAGAAAACCCCATGTTTTATTTTGTTCAGAAATTTCAAAATAAATGCAAAAACCAAACAAAATAGAGACTTCCAGAAGCTTTTTCACTAAGAAAGGCAGAATGTACCAGACTCCATGTAAACAGTTCCCTTCATCTTTATTTATTTGCCTCGCTTTTTTTCTTTGTAGCACCTTTTCCCACACAACATTCCTATTTTTAAAATTTATTATCTAACTCCCCCATGCAACATGGTCTCTCTGAGGGAATGTGCTCTGTTTGCTTTGATAGAATAATACTTTGACATCCTAGAAGATGGTTCAGCACAGAGTAGGACCTCAGCAAATATTTGTGGGAAGGATGAACTGGACACTAAGCTGACAAATTATACTAAAGAAAACAAGTACAGAAGTTTATCTCTTAACTGATGAAATTCAATTATCAAATCTCTCTGAGCAGCTGTTTTATTTAAGGGACTGTGTTAAGTATACATTTGCCTTTAAGGAGCTGATAATTTAAATGTATAGAAAAGATATTAATATATGCATGAAACCAAACAAGTATATGCACATATAATATTTGCTATAAGAGAGTGAAACTGTACATCGGGGTGTGCTATATTTGCTAGGGGCATCTGCTTTGACATTATGGGTGCGTATGGCATTGAGCTGGGGGATTGGGTTTGAGAATTCAACACTGATTTTTTCCCCCATCCCCACCCGAATATATAGTTAGAGTTTGTTTGGCTGTAGGCAGAATAGTCACAAGGAACCAGAATCTAGAAAGTTAACTCCAGTGAGATTTGTTAGAGTAAATACAGATACTAACACAGGTGAAGGTAACCCCGTCTAACATGGCACGGCTATAGCATGGTTTCATACCAACGTGGTTCAGGAATTGGGGAAAACCCTCATACAACACAGCACCCTAGAATATGAGTTCACTCTAACACGGCTTGGGAATTAGAGAAACCCCTGAACAACATGGGGCACAATAAGAGCTTTTAAGAGCAAAAAAGATCTCATTCGAAATTAGGGAAATCCCCGAACAACACGGAATATAATAAGAGCTTTCAAGAGCAATAGATATTTAATACATATTAATATGTTGTACTTTTGGTGAAAATTACTTTACTAAAGATATTTCTCTGAATTATATAAATATAATGGTATGTCTTTTTTAATTTTTGGAAGCTAACCCCCTTTTTTGTACTGGATGTTTCGTTTAACACGGATTTGCATACCACAGCATTTTAAGGAACCTGACAACTGTGTTATATGGGGGTCACCTGTAAAGAGAGGGAGAGCGAGCAGGTGGGGGCTGCAGGCCCTGGACAAAGCCTCAAGTGGTCAGGGAGTTGGCGGGAAGAGGTGGTTGCCTTCCTGAGCAAGGAGGGGCCTCTCATACCTCGTGGTCGGGGCTGTCAGACCGTGTAGGTGAGGTATGGAAGCCAGTGACAGGGGACACCACCCAGTAGCAAGGTACGCCAGTAAGGCTGAGGCGCAGAGGTTCAAGGCCAAGAGGGGACGGGAGAGAGGATGGAAGAGTAAAGTAAGACTCTCCCCATGGCACACTTCAGGCAGGATTTTCTCATAGGAAAAGTACAGCCCCAAAATGCATCGGGTCAGACTGAGCCCAACGGGAGGGACACTGATGCTTTCTAAGATCTGAGCATCCAGAAGCCAGTCAGCTGGGTTGATCTCAAGTCGCATGTGAGTCAAGCAGCTGTGACTATGGTTGGGCGAGAATTGCACAGAGAGGGAGCCATGCTGGGCATTAGAGAATCAAGTTAAACCAGAGGAATTTTGCCTCAACAAAAAAAGACTGCTTTCTTGAGCCCACAAAGTGTGATTCGCTTATCTACTGCATTTCTTTCACCTCTTCTCTACCCAGCATGGTTTCTTAAATGAGATTCTGTTTGAAAAAGACGACCAGCAGCAAAAGGTGCTAATACACCCTCAGTAGATGCTGATAAGTACACCAGGTACATGGACTAGCAGAGAGGTGGCCGTGACTGGCACCAGACGGAGGAATGCCCCCTGTCAAGCATCTCTTTGCAGCCGCTGGTCTTTATGAATGCTGGAAAGCTCCCTAGAGAACGATCACTGTGTCCACGTTTGGGCCTCAGAAATGTATTGACATGTCATCTGTGGGATGACAGTCGGTGGAGAGAGGAAGAGTAGGGCTGCTAAGAGACATGCCACCGTACAAACAGAGATAGAGAGGTAGGTAATGATAGATCGATGACACAGCTGATAGATATTGAAAAGACGCAAAAGTATAAAAAATAACCTTGATCTGCTGGATATACAGAAAGACAGGGAGTGTATTGTCTTCTCATATAAATGTAGAACATTTATCACAGTTGATCATGCACTAGCTCAGAAAGCAAGTTGCAAAAACTTGTGAAGAATCAGTATCACACAGACCAGGTTCTTGCACCAGAGTGCAACTGCATATGTCAGTGACAAAAATGATAAATCAAACACTCCTATACAGTTGACAAATAAAACCACATTTCTAAATAATTCATAGGCCAAACTGAAAATGAATACAGATGTACTAAAATAATTAGAAATGTACAGTCATGAAAATGTTACACATGGGAGGCTATGAAAGCATACTTAAAGATAAATTTATAGTCTTAAGTCTTATATTAGCAAATACAAAGGCAGAAAAATAAAGGAGATAAATATTCAAGAAGAAATCAATGAAATAGAAAATAAATCTATAAGAGAAATACACAACATCAAGAATCAAAAAAGCCAAAAGCATTTTTTTGGAAAAAGTTAATGAAATTGATATTCAACTAGAGTGGTTAAAGATAAGGAGAGAAGGCACAAAATAAAACATTTAGAAAATGCAATAGTTCAGTTTTTGAAAAAATTATACATCTATCATAGAACCCACGCATCCCACTCATAGGTATTTGTCCAAGAAAGAGAACAACGATAAAAGGCTTATATAAATTTTCACAGCAGCTTTAGTTGCAATAATTGAAAATAAAAAACAACCCAAACATCCATCAAGAGATGAATGGATAAACAAATAGTGGTATATCCATGTACTGGACTACTACTCAGCAATAATAAGGAATTACCTATTGATACCTGCAACAACATAGATGAATCTGAAAATCATTATGCTGAATTTTATAAAAAGCCAAACAAGAGAGTACATACTGTGTGATTGCATTTATAGAAACAGCTAGGAGATACAAATTAATCTATAGTTATAGAAATCAGATCTGTAGTTGCATGGAGACAGGGGTTAAGAAAGGATGGATTACCAAGGGGCAAGAAGAGTCTGTTGGGAATGATAGCTGATGGATATGTTCATTATTTCAATTGCAGTGATGGTTTCACAGTGTTTACTACACAGGTCAAAACTCACTGTGTTGGGGTGTTCCCTGGTGGTGTAGTAGCTAGGCTTCAGCGCTCTCAATGCCACAGCCTGGGTTCAATCCCCAGCCAGGGAGCTACCCAGAAAAACAAACAAAAAAATAAATAAAAACCTTACTGTGTTGGGCCCAGTCCTCATGAAGCAGGTACTACAACAGGACCAGACTGCAATGGATCTACTAGAGGAAAAACCCAGGAGAGAAATGAAGGAGTGAGACAGGTGAGGGTGGGAGAGCCATCAGACTACAGTGGAGAACCCACCCGGTGTGGGAGGCAGGAAAGTAAGGGAAGTAGGATGGAAAACAGGAAGGTCTTAGACTAGCGTGTAGTTCTAAAATGTTGGCAAAGCCGACACAGTGGCAAAGCGGGGCCCATCGGTGGCATCCTGCATCTCACAGGAATAGGCCTCCCTTAGTTCCCTGCCACACTGGGTCACTGGGTAGGAGGAGCCTGTAGGAGGTGTGACCTCAGCTCGAATGCATTGATGGAGTTCAGAGCCCAGTAGTCTGCAGTGTTAGTCACTTACTCTTCTAGCAGAGTATCTGAGAAGTACACCCTCATGGCTGCCTTCCCACCAAATTCGACACTTTAAATATGTACAGTTAATTGTATGTCAATTATGCCTCAATATGATTATAAAAGCAAGAAAGACACAATGGCAGATAAAGCAGAGGTTAAACACAAAAGAGAAACCGTGGACTTTATGCCAGTCAATTTGGAAAGTTGGAAATGTACACGTTCATAGAAAATATAATTTATCAAAACTGGTTCGAAAGAAACAGAAAGTCTAATTAATCCTAGCATTATAAAAAAAATTAAGACAAACAAATACCCTACAACCCAGTAATCCTGTTCATGAAATGATACCCATAAGAAAGCTTAGGGCAGTGATGTTTAAGTAATAAAAACTTAAAACATTTGAAGAGACATGAGAAGGAGACTAGACAAACCAATTGTGCTCTATTTACATAAAGAATATACAGCAGCAAAAATGCGTAACGTTAAACTAAATACAACCAAATTTTGGAAACATAGTATTAACCAAAAAATAAATCCCAGAAGACTTGACCTTGCTTCTCTTAGCAAGTGCTGATTAGTCATGCTACGACTGCCCATTTCCAAACAAGCACAGCTCACAGAGAGGCCTTTCAGCTCATTCACTATTAATTCAGAATTAATGTATCAATGTAATCTTCCAATTTCTCATGAAGATCTGATAGATTTTCAGTTTGCAAACATGATTTAGAATACCATTTCAACCTGTGATCTCATCTCACTTCTCTCACTATAAAAGTTCATATAAAATGGCATCGTCCCCTGGTTACAAGACAAAAGTAATACATTGTTGTTGTGAAAACTGAAAATATAGATAATCACTAAGTAGATAGTAAAATTCACTGTGATGCCAGTACTGATGTACATCGTTTAAAGGTTGGTGTACAGACACATATATAAACATTGTATTTCACAAAATGAGATCATTTCAAAGCCTGTCATTTTTTATAATGTTAGCTATTTTTGTTAATATCATAACGTTGTCTCTAATTTATCAGCCGGATGCTTGTTTTTGTAAATAACATTTCGCTGGCACACAGCCATGCGCTTTGGTTCTCACAGCCATCACAGCAGAGTTCGGCAGTGTCACCGAGACTATCTGTACCATAAAACTCTTTTGGACTTTGCAGAAAAAGTGCCAAGCCTTGCTAAAAGATACAATTTAATGGCTATGTAATATTCTATTTTATGAATGATTCATAGATGAACTAACTTCTCATTAGTATACATTTTGACTATTTCCAATTTTTCCCGTTCTGATCACTTTGGCTCACAAATCTTTTCAGCTATCCTAAAAAAAAAAAAAAATATCACTGGGTCAAAATAAATTCCCAATAGGAGGGTTTTGAAACAGGTGGCCAAATGGCCTCCAGAAGATTGTACCAATTGACATCACTACTACTCTTCACAGTGAAACTTCTAGATGGACGCTCTCCCTGCGCTGCCTACACATTCTTACTACCTACTTTGGATCATTGACTCTTGGTGGCTAATAATGATTTCTTAGTCACAGTGTCCAAGACTTGTTTGCAGTCTACCTGAGCTCTCTCAGGCCTTGGATCCCTGAATCCGAGGCCTCCAGTTTCCTCCTTTATCTCTGCTCAGGCTACATGCTGCACCTTCCTCTCGGTTGCTCTTCCTCCTCCGGCATCTTTCTGGTAGGCATTCCCTGAGCACGGGTCTTGCCTTTTGCCTAAGACCCAGCAGTTCTCAACCTGTGGGTCACGGCCCCTTTGGGGGTTGAACGACCCTTTCACAGGGGTCACCTAAGACCCATCGGAAAACACACATCAGATATTTACATTATGATTCATAACAGTAGCAACATGACCGTTATGAAGTAGCAACGCAAATACTGTTATGGGGGTCCCCGCCACATGAGGAGCTGCATTACAGGGTCGTGGCACTGGGAAGGTTGAGAACCAGTGGAAGCCATCTTTCCTCTCTGCGTTGACGTCTGGTCTCTTCTCACACCCAGCTTCCTCCGCCCCTGCCCGCAGGGCCCGCCTTCCCTTGGGCACGCCCTACCTCTGCCTTAGAACCTCCTCGTGGTCTCCTTCTTAGAGTTCCGTCGTCCTCCGTGTTTTTAGATGCCCCTGCCAGATTGTCCTCTTTTTGAAAGTGGTAATTATTAATTTCCTGCTCATAAATCGGTCATGAATTTACATAATGTACAGAATAAAGTTAAAATTGTTTTCATTATTATTTAATATTATTCAAACTTGCCTCAATTTACCATTCAGGGCTTTATGGCCTTAATTAGATTGTTTTCCAAACCGTGAGTTTTAAAAAACTGAACTATTTCCTGTTCTCCAATCATGGGTTTTAAATCTTATATGTATAATGTCTTTTCAACTTTGACCCTAATGCCCTCTCCTTAACCCATCAAATCATACCCATTGGTCAAGGCCTAGATTTCATGTAAGTTCTTTTACAAAGTTTTTGCTTCATTCCATCAGCCAGAAAATGTATCCGCCTCCTATGACCTTTCCATAATAATTACATGTTTATCTGTACCTGTCACATGATACTTACTTTCTACACAATGACTTCAGAAAGTAGCTTATGTTGCTATTTGTTCTACACTAAATTACCGCATGTGTAGTGTCATTGTTTTCTTTGAATCCTCATTGTGCTGTCCACAAAATAGAGGTCATCATTGAGTAAGTGACCAAATAACGAATTGGTCATTAATCAAAAAGATAGAGGAAACAGAGACGGGAGGTAGCTCCACACCTCGTGATTTATCTAGCATGAGACTGAAAACCAGTGAATTACAGGTTTAGGCCTTCTAATAATTTTACGTAACCTATCAGATCGATGTTACTATCATTTATTCATCTAAAAAGAAAGTACTATTAGGCATATACAGGTACCTCATTAAATAGAGCATGTGCACTGGGAACAACGTAGATCAGCATCTTGGGACTTCAATCTTCCTACAAGCCACTAGGCTGTAAAGGAGTTCTTTATCATGAAAATTATGCCATTTTCTTAGACATGGCCGGGGAGCCCCGTCTCCCACAGTGAAGTACATACAACATCCTGGTCCGGGGCATGACTGGAGGGATTTATGAAGCTCTCCCTGTCTCAATGACTCTGTTGGCAACAGTCACATGTTTCGCAAGAGTTTTACTGAATCTTCCCTTTTTACATTTATATTCATAATAGTATAATTTCGGCAACTTTTTTGAGAATCATGATTAAATCATCTCCTCTTTAGTACTTACTGGGCCAGGCCAGCGTTCCCTACAAGTATCTGTTCTCCCCAGGTTGCTTTAGCTTATTTTCCTCACCCTTCCAAAAATCTCCACTGTGCTACCAGGACCACTTTTCTGCTCTACTTCCTTGGTCAAATTTTTTGCCGATTAAATTATAATAATGGCATACTGGAGCTTAAAAGGATCAGAGAAATAATTTAGTCCCAGCCACTTATTTTACAGTTCTTAAAACTGAAGACCGTAGAGATTTAATCATGTAAGGTCACTCGACTAGCCTGGGCTTCCCAGAAAACAGAGCCTGAGGCGAAGCGTAAGTACTGATTATTGATTGGGAGGGAAAATCCAGGCTGGTGAGAGTCAGAGGAAGGGAAAGTGGAAGATAGATACATAAGTGCACAGTGATGCAAATGTTGTTCATCAGCTGACCACTGGGCCCTGGGCTCCAAGAAATGAAGCAGATACACGTGGTCTAGCAGGACAGCTCCAGACAGTGGTACTATGCCTCACATTACTCTGTTAGAGAGAGAAGGAAGAGGGAATTTACCTTCTGGATACTGCTTTATCCTCTTTTTATTACTCTTCAAAATCAAGTCCCAGGCCCTGGGGCCTGCTGCCTGGAAGTGTTGGGAGGAGCCAGAGATGCGGTCTCCGGGGCAGAAACATGAGGACCCAAATGGATTTGGGTGCCTCTGTCACTGTCACGGCAGGACAAGCCCCTGAGTATTTTAGTGACAGGTAAGCCCAGAACACTGAACGTGGATCCATTATTGTCACATACCTTTAGAGCAGCAAAATCAAGACTACAGCCAATATCCTTATCCTAAATTTAATGTTCAAATAACAGCCAAATGTCTCAACCCGTTCTCCCAGATTCTTCATAATCTAAATTTACCTGACTGAGCTATCTTATTGCCAACTCAGCTACTGCTTGAGAATTAATATCATCTTCATCCAAACAGCTCAACTGTCGTGATGGGAACTGAGAACACTTGTGTCAATGTGACTTGACTGTTTATTCCAGGAAATTCTTGCCCAGAGAGATAAGAATGTAAATCAATTTTTAAGAAGCCAATGTTTGCTTTGTCCAGGAAAAAATTTCCTCATCTGGGCAAACAGCTTGCTTTTCAAACAACAGATTGCTTACTAACATTATTTTCAAGATCCTCCCTCATTTCATGAAATTTAGGAGGGAAACTCCAGGCTGATGAGAGTCAGGGGAAGAGGACATGAGGCAGCGAAGTATATATACATATTCCAATCATCCACCATGAAGGACCTGAATTAAATTCATGAACCAAGGTCTCTACCTTTTGATAGAAGTATTTGATTGACTTAGTGACCCTCCCTAAAAAAAACCCACCAGGAGATAGGCATTTCATTAACTTTATTGCAGTTTAGATACAAATGACCTGTTGAGTCACACAAATAAGAGAATTGTAGCCTGGATCCTCAAAATAAAGTCAGAAAAGACCCCACACAGAAAGAATGAGATCAATCATCTATTCAATTCCAAAAATTAACTTAAAGGGAACTATAATGGAATGTTTTAGAATGTAAAGAGTTTTTCTAAGCAATACACTAAACCCAGAAGCCATGAAAGTTATACATAAAAATTTAAATGTACAAAAATTTAAATATAAACTATGTAACAGAGGAAAGATTAACATCTATAATTAATAGAGAACAAATCAAATTGAAGAAAATAAAAATATGCCACTTAATAGAAAAATGGTGATATTAGAATGGCAGCAAATTTCCAAAGGAAAAAAATACACAAATAAGGTAAATGAAAAGGTGCTCAACCTTATTGCAAATCTGGGACATTGTAAGTGAGTTCTCCATTATATTGTCAAATTTTTATAAAACTGATCTTATACATAAGTGACAAAAGGATAGGAGAACTCACTTGCTGTCATGCTTTATTTGTGGCATTATATATTGCTAAATATTTTAAAGAGAAATGATGTTATTGATCACAGAACAATACATAAAATATAATTCAGTTTACAACTTAAAACTATTATTTCTATGTATTTATGTGTGGAAATAGCATGGTTAGGAATGGATGGATGCCCAGTCATTTATATGATTACTTCTAGAAAGAGCAAATTTGGGGGAGGAGAGGTGAAAGGGAAAATGACATGCCTCATTTTACTTCTCTATCTTGTGAATCTTGCTGGCATTTTTTAGTCACATCCTACTTATCTCAGATAGCTTTAACTTTTTACTGAGCGTAATGTGTGTTTCTCACACACACACACACACACACACACACACACACATTTAGGTACACAGAGGGAACTAAACCTATGCATAGATACGAGGGTGGGCTGAAGAATTTTGCTTCCGTTAGACGTATCTGGACATAACCGGTTCTGTGTGGTCACACGGTATCTCCCCTCCATCCTTCCTGACCTTGCACACACAGATGCTTCCATTTTTCTCCCAGGGCACACTGAAATGGAAGAGTGTTCAGACATTCCGTTCACACAGCGTGCTGTTATTGAATTCTTAACCATGGAAGAAGTTCCTTCAATTGAAATTCACAGATGAATGCAAGCCATTTATGGGGACCAGTGTCTAGATGTGAGTATAGTAAGACTCTGGGTAAGGTGCTTGGTTCATCTGTGATGAAGAGGTGAAGTCTGCAGTGAGGAAATGGTTTCAAAAACAAAACACATATTTTTTTAAGGACAGATTTCAAAAACAAGAGCAGCGGTGGTGGAAGTGTACTGAAGTGTGGCGATGTTGTAGAAAAATAATTATTTGCTTTGAAAATAAATAATGTAGGTATATTTCCTTTTTTATTTCATTAAAATATCTTGTCCCTTTCATTTTCTATTTAAGTGTGGGCAAAGTGTATCAACCAAGGTATATAAGAGTTCAGTTTACAGTTTTGCCAACATTTGGTATTATCAGTCTTTTTCACTTGACCCTTCTGGTGGTTATTTAGTGGTATCTAGTTATGTTTAACTTGCACTTAAAAACAAAATAACTACTAAATGTAAGTACCTTTTCATAGATTTAATGTCATTCAAATCCTCTCTTATGAATTGTCTGTACAAGTCATTTTCTCATTTTCTATTGGGTTAGATTGTTTCATATTTATATTAGTATTTATGCAAATGTATATAGTTAATATATATGCATATACACATGTATATACATGCATGTATATTTACGTGTGTGTGTATATGGAGAGAAAGAGAGTCTGTTCTTATTCTGTGGGTTGTTTTTTAGTTTTTTAAAGATATTTTTTCAAGAGTAATTTTTATTTTAATATAATCCAATTTAGCATTTTTTTCTTTATAGTTAATTCTTTTGGTGTCCTTACTAAGAAATCTGCTGCTACTCTAAAGTGACAAAGATGTTCTCTGCTGTTTTAGCTTGTCTGACTTTTAGAAAGGAATACAATATAAAGATGTATAAAGTCCTTTTTACTGATAACAATTAAAATTAAAGCACTAACCACCAACAGAATTTTACAGTGAAAGTCAGTACCTTCATTGATATAATCTTGTTAGGAGGGACTATATCAGTCCCATTTAGCATTATAAATTTAATACCACTTTAATATATGTGAATTAAATGCATTGCCACTCAACCATAAAACTGATGACTACAGTGAATAGGCGTATGTAGAAAGTGTAGTTGAATTCATTGAAAAAAATAATACCTTTGGTATCCTCAGATTACTAGTCATTATCCTGACAGCTAAGGAAACAGAAGTCACCAGGTAGAATATCAAAGAGGCCTTAAAAGATACTACATGACTTCAGTGTTAAATTGAAAATGATTATTGGATTTAGCCACCATGAACGACAAAGCTCTTCCTCTATCTTATTTTAACCATTCCTCCTTTGTATCTTCTTACAAATTTCCTCTTTCTCATTTTCTTGGCTTAGCGAAAGGAATCTGATTAAAAATGGACTTTACTAAAAGAAATCAAGTTTTTCTCTTGTTTTTCTGTTCCTTTTCTTTGTTTAGAGTTCAACCGGTTTATAGAGCTCCAAGAGATTTTCAAGTCTCATCCTACTCATCCTCCAAAAACAGCCGAGAAATATGAGAACCAATCCTGATTATGTGACAATTTGCCAAGCTGTAAGCTACAGGGAATGTAATCATCTGGCTCTGTTTTTCATTTTGGCTAAATAAAATATGAAGTCTATGAACAATACTGTAAAATCACTGAAATAAACTAGAAAACCTGTTTTATTCAATGTCAGTTTTGTTCTAATTTTTTTACTATTCAAGTTCTTAAATGATGATTGTAAAGTGTTACAAGATTAAATGTATTTAGCAACTTAATGAAGAAAATAGGTTTCATCACACTACCGAGTGTTCGGAAAGAAATGATATTGATTTACTTGATTTCCTATGTATACTATTTTTGTCTGTATCCTCCTTTTGAAAAATCCTCTTGTCCCCATTTAAATCTGAAACTTACCCCTTGAGTGTCTGTCATTGAAATAGCTCCCAACTGCTCTTTGTGCCCTTAGCCTCTTGTATCACCAAACTGCCCTCTTATTTTCAACTTCATCTTCTTATACTTTACCCAATTTTTATGCTCATTAGCCTTCAGTGGCTCCCCATAATTGAGGATATAAAACTCAAATTATCTCCATCGAGCACCAACCATCTATTTTAAACACTGAACTGAACCTACCTTCCCAACCAATACGTACAACTTTCCCTCACCCAAACCCTGATGGCTACTTCCGATCTTCAGGCATCACCTCTACAGGGATGCAATCTCCACTTTCCGTCTATAATAAAATCATTTTCTCTTTTTCTGGAATATTCCCTTATCCCTTTTCCTTGACTGTCTACCTCTTTCAAAGCTAACATCTGCCTTGTCGTTTTAGTAATCACCCTTTTGGAGATTTTACTATCTGCCCAAATGAAGCATTCTTTCACGCTCTGGCCAGAGAGAACCAAGATGCCCTTGTCCAGAAGGTGAAAGAATGCCCAATTTTGGCAGATACTAAAACCCCAATAAATTAATATATAATCATTAATAATAACTGGTGGGTGAATGAATGAGATACTCCATTATCCTCACCATGATTAAATATTGGAGAGGAATTAATACATGCAAAGATGGTCAGCTCAATTTACATTAAGGAAATAAGTCAGGAAACTAAGTTATCGAGTTAATCAATGGTAGAGTTTTAACCCTGTTTCTTAGTTTGTGTTTGTTCTAAATTCAGTATTTTTAATTTGGCTATAGCACAAATGTGCTGAAATGGGAAGTATTTATTTTTATATTTAAAATCAGTCTTTATTTTTCCAGTATAAAATATTTTGCTATTGGCAGATCTATACTGCAAGTAAAAGACAAAAAACTTCATATAACCTTCAAAAGCAATTCTCTGGATAATACTTTATGAAACTTGAGACTACTTTTGATTGGTCCAAGATGTTTGAAAACTAACAGTTTCTGAAATTACAGCATTAAAAGTCATTCAAATGAAATTCTGAAGCAATCTGAGAGAATTTTTGAAAATCAGAGGCATTTTTTTATACCTCCCATACTTCTTGTTTCTTTCATTTTGATATTGACTCACCAGGCTTGCTCACATCCTGAATTAATTTCTTTTCAACTCTCTTCTACGTTGAAGCTATCTGTATAATTGTTAGTACGTCACTACTCATCTTCATTTTTCAAATGACTAAACTGAGGGTGAATGACTCCTTTTGGGAGTAAGTTGTTAACCTGGGTATACTTTGAGCTCTCAGCTGGAACAGCACTAGCTGCGGTTAGGTGTAATCACAATTTATAGCCCCTGGTTCTGCAGCACGTTGCTTAGCTACTAACTCACTCTCTTGTACTCTGATCTACCTGCCCCCTTTTGGGCTATTTCTCTTCTCATGAAAGCTATCATCTGGATACATTTCACTGTTATTCTTGCCTTCTCTATATATGAAAATGAATAATTTTGATTACAACTTTATTTTCTAAGAAGACGAAAAGAATCTATGGAGAAAAGCATCAAATTATTTTTAGACCTTTTTATTTTCAAAGTTAGATGTCTGACACATTTTTAATATTTGTGCAGTGCTGCAAAATGTTCCCCATTAAATGACGCATGTACAGGCATGTGCTTATTTTTGTGAGTAAAGCTTTAAATTATGATTTTTAAATGCTTTTCGAATATACCCATGATGCACTGACCATCTGTCTTCTAGATTGCATTTTCAGTAACTGACTCATAAAAAGAAATTCTTCTCAAATTCAATAATATGTGTAGATAATATTTGATAATATTTATTTCTAAAAACTGTTAAATACTAAAATACGTTATGGTCTCTTCTGTTTTTTCTTACTGATTAATATAAAAAATAAGAGAATTTTATGTAATATATTTCATGTTGAATGAGAAACAGACTAGCCTATTATTGAGAAGACTAAGATCTAAATGAGAAAAGGGGATTTAAAGAAATTATATAAAAATGTATGCCACTATATTATTAAGTGAGTAATAGAATGATTCAGATCCTTGAAGGCACGAAGCACTCGAGATTAAAAATAGGTTCCCTGAGGTCAAGCTAATCTGGAAGTCTTCAGAAAGTAGGGAAATGAAAAATCTGATGTAAATGAAATGTAAAATGAGGAAGGGCAGAAAGTGATGACAGCAGCAGAAAGTAGATTTTTATGCAGTAGAACAACACAGAAAAAAATCAAGAGTGGTAAACAGATAATCTATATGGGCTGAAGGTTTTATACTGGGATGACAAGTGAGATGAGGTCAACTGATGAAGGAAGGTAAAGTTCAAAGTAACCTAATACGAAAAATGTAAGCATGACACTACAAAAGTGGACATTACTTTTGTGTGGGCATTTTAAGTGGCACCTGGTACTAATGGAAAATACTTTCTATTCAGTTCAGTGAGCAGTAGATGTCGAGGGTTTCTATGACAGTATGAACATAAAATATAGACTTCGACATTTCACAAGGCATAATAAAAGTCAACACAGAAATACTACCAAATAATTTAAAACATGAGAATAAATTGCATTCTACCTCACACCTTCTTTAAGTTTACTCTGCTATATCTACTATATTCATTAGTTTGACAGAGATATTACTTGGAGGAAAGTTTGTTGAGGTTATCTGCATCCAGCAGCACAGTAAAAAATAAACAAGTAGAAATGCAAAAAATAAAGATAAATTATTGGCCACTATTTGGTTTAATACTGTGGCACAGATTGTCCCTACTCAGCATATATCTCTTCTGCTGCCCTGTACATTCCCCAACCTCCCATGTTAATTAGGTTGGGACTGTGTGACTAGTTTTGGCCAATGGACTGTGATAGGTGACGTGTAATGTGTGTCACTTCCAGGTCAAGACAGTTAGGAGCACGCGTGCTCTTTCCATCCATCCTTTCCTCTTACTACAGCAACCTTGGCAGTCGCATACTGTGAAGGGGACATGACAAGATCAGGAAAGCATGGATGGATTTCCAGATCACTAGATGGAGGGGAGCCTTCCAGAACTTCCTGAGAAATAGTAAGCTCTTCTTTTGCTAAACCGAGAGTTCACATACAATATGGCCCATTGGCCAAATCTGGTCTGCAGCCTGTTTGTGTAGAGCTTTCAAGCTCAGGGTGTTTTTTTACATTTTAAATGGTTGTGGGGGAGGAAGGAGAATATACATGTATTGTGATGCATGAAATTAAACGAAAATTAATTTTAGTGTTCATAAAGTTTTATTAAAATACGGGTGATTTCGTTTGTTCATATATTGGGTATGACTGCTTTTGTGCTATACTAAGAACTAAGTGTTTGTGATAGAGACCATCTGGATCACAGTCCCTAAAATGTTTACCATTTGACCCTTTATAGAAACTTTTTGGTGTCAGTGCTCCCCACCTGTAGGCACCCATGGGACGGGGTCCCTAACATCATGTTGTTACTAGCTGATTTCTGCCATCTATCTGCCCATTGACAGCTGATTAGATGAAAGTTTAAAACTGACCACACTGAACAAATAAAATGATCTCTGCCAAAAAAAAAAATTGGAGTAAAATTTGAAATTCAAGAGATCATGAAAGATACATGCCAAGTGTTTCTAATTGCTAAAAGTGAGAACAAGATAATTTGGGAGCTAAATTCAGCCATTGCCCAACATGTGCTCAGAGATGCAGAGATGAGAGGCAGGAAATCCCAAGAGCAGGAGACAGAGAGACACCCTTGGTCCCTTCCTATCTCTCTTGTTCTTGAGTCCAGGTGGTCCATACTTTCTTTTATATTTCACCATATATATATATATACCTTTATTTTTATTTTTAAAATGCTTCAATTAATAGATTCATTTATCTGATTGAGCCAGTGTGAATGATTTTATTTCACTCGAGAATGGAAAAAAACATCCAGACACTGACCTGAAAATACCTTTAATTAAAATTTTTAGAAAGATTTCATCAATATTTAATAGGGAAAAGCTCCAAGGGAAAAAGAGGCAATCTGTCACAGAGACAGCAATAACATCCTAGAGACATCCTAGAGCCCTTTTGCTAAGAGTCTTCTAATACATTTCTTTAAGGTTTATTATAATAAGTTTTATACTTATTTTTCCTCTCATAGCCTAATTAACTAGAGATATTTCCTACATGAAATGAAGGTATTTGACCCCCAAATGCATTACTTCCTTGATATATGACTTTGTAGAGTCACTTAAGCATGTAAACTTGCGTCAGTTTCATTCTTAAATGTTCCATAATCTAATAAATTTCTTATCTTGAAGTTCATTGATAAAGTTCAGCAATCTTAAAATCTCCTGAATATTGTAAGGAAAATATTATATATGTACATATTTTTATTTTTTTATGTAGGGTCTCATAGCTTTCATCACATCCTCAAAGGGGTCCATGATGCAAAATACAGTTAAGACACATTAACTTAAAGAATCATTATCAAGATCAATGAAAAATATATAGTTTTTAACATACATGAAACAATACACAAAAAAGTATGTAGAACACTTGACAAATGTTTTTTCCATCCTCTTTCTCCTTTTTCATTTATTCAAACTTCCAGCCTTTTTGAACTTTACAATTCTCTTGAGGGCCAAGACTACCTTATAATTCCTTGTATGGCTTCCATTGCAATTAAATACAGTAGGAAACTGCTACAGATGAAGTATTTGTATCTCCCCAAAATTTCTATGTTGAAACCTAATCCCCAACATAATGGTATTTAGAGGTGGGGTCTTTAGCAGGTGATGAGGTCATGAGGATGAAGCCCTCACAAGGGGGATCATGTCCTTACGAAAGAGGTCCCTCACCTTTTCTGCCATGTGAGAATACAGGGAAAAGACAGCTGTCTAGGAACAAGGAAGTGGGCCCTGACCAGACAGCACATCTGCAGACATCTTGATCTTGAATTCTTCTTTCTTTTAAATCTATTTTTAAATAGGTAGTGCATTCACATGAAACAAAATTGTATTGTACCACTGAAATTTGCTAAGGGAATAGAACTTAAAAGTTCTCACCAAATATACATATATATTCGTATTACATACATGACAGAAAAAATCCAACCATACATGCCTCTATATTTTATATTACATGGCTGGATACTTTCCTGACAGCATATATGAGTGAGTGTGTGTGTGTGTGTGTTCAGTGTGGTAGATGCGTTAATTAACTAGATCTTGAACTTCTTAGCCTCCAGAACTGTGAGAAATTTTTGTTGTATATAAGCTACCCAGTGTATGGTATTTGTAATAGTATCCTGAATGGACTAAGACAGAAACTATTAAGTATTTACTGAACAGTTTGCCAAAACAATGATCCTGGGTGTGTGTGTGTGTGTGTGTGTGTGTGTGTGTGTGTGTCTATAAAGAATTATTTTCAATATCAAATGGTTCTTTTCTTTTTCATGGTTTTTTTGTTTGCTTGTTTTGTTTTTTTGGCAGCTCTTTTAACATGGAATAAAAGGCTCATTTAAGAATTGAACCAAAATTCACTTCCAACTCCTTCTGGTCTTCATTTGTGTTTATAATAGTTCAAAAATACTTGTATTCTAGGAGTGATACGAATCTCTTTACACAAATAATCCCATAACCTACTTCTCCTCCAAAACTATAAGACTTCTCTGGAACTGTGGAGAAAAAGTTTTGACAGATTGATGTCTTTTGATTAATATAATACCTATGATTGTGTTTTCCTTTGAACTCTCGGCATCTTCCCATTGGGTTATTTCCGTCAGAAATGCAGCTGCCACTCCGTTGTGGAAATCCCTTTTCCTCTCCACTGTCACTGACCTGCTTCCTCCCCTGCTTAGACTTCTCCAGCTACCACATCCCTACTTGGTTGCCATGCAACCAATCCTGGGATGCAGTTTTACTATGCGTGTGCTTTCCCTCAGATGGATGAGTTGTTTCACAGGTTTTTGTTCAGCCATAATTTGAATCAAATTCTTTCCAACATTCTCGACTGTGGCTCTAATCTTGGCTTTTAACGAGCGGTTACAGTACATAAGACCTGAGATTTTTTACTCTTTACTTACATAGGGTTTCTTTTCTAGGAAACCTTCTTTTGTTGATGTCTCTCCTGGATTTTCCTCCTTTCTTATTACATGTCGGCATGATTCTCGCTGTCAACCAGGCAAGACTGAAAATTTACACTTTATCACCGTGGAACGGCCATTGTTTACGTGGTGACTTAAGCCCAGATTGCATTATGAACACGGAAACAGTTACATTTAAGGTTCATACACAGTTTATTGACCTTTAGATTTTATATCGTATTCTGGAATTTTTCTAGATTTATGGTCAAAATGGCAATGATGACATTTTATTCATATGTTAATTTTTTCCCCTTTAAACATTTGTGAACTAGCTCCAAAATGTGTGTGGAAACGACACTGAACAACTGATTATGTTTACAAGCTAACATTGCTTGTACCCCCTCCCAAATGAATTAACATCGACATCTAATTAAATGTAATTAAATACTTTATTTTAAAATATAGGTACTTTTTTTGAATACGTGAAAATAAATCCCATATTATTTAAAAGAAATCTGAAAAAAATAAGGAAATTTTGAATATCTTACATAATAATTTGTACTATTACATGCTAGCCTTAAATCAAGTAACAAAGAAATATCATTTGTAATCTAGCAAAATCCCAAATATTTTTGAAAGGATAATAACCATAACCAGTGTTTATAGAAGACAGTGAAATGATTGTTTTGTATGTTTTGAAGCATGATAAATTGGTATAGCATTTCCCAGGACAATTGTTTTGATGACAAGAAATTGTATCTTCATTTTGCTTTTCCAACTTTTTGACCCAGTATATTTTCTTCCAGATAGCCATCCTAAGGAAATATTAATAACTGACATTTAGACAACGAATTAAGTTCATTATCGAGTTGTGTTCATTAAAGCTGTAATCACGAATTTTTTATTCCCAGCAGGTTTTCCTCTCTTCCTTTCCTCTGAAGGGGTGCACATGACCCAAGCCTTCTGGAAGGTTCTCTTATAAATTATTTGATTTTTAAAGCAGGTATAGCACACAATGATGAATGACAATTGGAGCATGTCTTGGGACAGCCATGCTCTAGAGAGAAGTTCCACTGAGCTCTTTCTACTGTGATTCTTTCAGTTGCCCTAGTTCCTGTCTTGCCCTAGACATAAGCATTTAGTTAAAGAATTCCCATGATGATCTTTGTGATTTTTGTGAAGTTAAAAATCTTTGTCTTTATTGAGTCAAGCAAATTATAGTTCCATAATGCTTTCTCAATAAATGTGAATTTTCTAATCAATTTTTTAAAATTCAGATTTTTATTGGGATAACTATATATTCGCATGCAGTTGTAAGACATGATATAGAGGGATTAGCATACACTTTGCTAAGATTTTTCTGGTGGATCATTTTGCAAAACTATGCTATAGTATGGTATCACCAGCAAGATATTAATATTGATACAATCCACCAATCTTACTCAGATTTCCTTAGTTTTCCTGGTAAACTACTTACTAGTTTTCCTCTTTAACTAAACTCTCCATATACAAGAGTATGTTTTTATTCTATAGTAAACTCGCAAGTAAAAAGAATTTGAATTCTACATTTTGCAGAAATATACCTATTGTTTAAAGTGAGCATCTTCTTACTTTACTTTCATTATTACAGAGTAGGCAAGTCCAATTCTATAATGACTTCCCTTCAAATAGTCTCTTTATAAAATAGATTCAGGATAATTGCTTTAGTGTCAGTGAAATCTGTAAATTCTTAACCCTGAAATGCTAAAGAGGGTTGGGAGGGACTCGTGTGGTTTTTCCCAGCAGCAGGTCCTCAGCACAGCAGGAAGCGCCCATGCTCCAGCCCATGGTCCAGCTGAATGCTTGAAGGGTAAAGCTTGAGGCGAGCAGGAAAATGCTGGAAGGGTAAAGCTGGCAGGAAGCGTGATCTCCGAGTGGCCCCTGAAACCTGTCTGAGTTGTCATCTGCTTCAGTGGACTCCTTTTAGGATGTCCTGTTTCCTTCCTCTACTAGTCCGGAATTGGACCAGTCGAGTAGGAAGGGACATATTTTTTTCTTAGGGTCAAACATCTTTCACCTGAATACACACTTCCAAATTACTAATGAAATCATTTTACAAAAATTTCTTAAAAAATTTGTTCAAAACACACGTTTTGTTTGTTTTTAAGATGAGATCAGAAGGTCAGATGTTACTGGCTAGGTATGCAGTCAGAGAGTCTAGAAACTTATTGTTAAAGAGTCTTGGTCTCTTTCTCCTCAGAGGACACTTCGGGCCCTCCCCGCACCTGCCCAAAATAAAAAATGTAAATCTTTGTAGCAATGCATTTTTGAACCCACAGACATCAGATCACCCAAGAACATGACTGAACTGAAGCACCACAGAGACATCTACTGGTTGGTTTCTTTTCTTCTGGTCTGGCTTTCGAGAGATTATTTTCTCGTCACAGGGAATTGTAACTAACCAGCAGTACTCAGCATTGCAAAGAAGCACTGTCCATGCTGCTATGTAGACAATTATACTGCCCCATAACCTGGGCAGTTCATCGCAGTGCGGAGGGGCATCACACATACTCCACTGGTTTTTACAGGGCTTCTGACAACCAGGATGACAAAGAGCCAACCTGTTAAACCCAGCGTGTGAGGCCGAGGCTGGGCACAAACATAGCAGTTCACAAATGCAACGCGGTTGGAAAAATACGTATGTGCCATTCTAGCCTTTCCACTGATTATTTCCCATAGCTCAGTACAAGGGCAATGTTAGGAACTAGATAGGGAGTAGAAATATTGCCTGGAAATTTTCTTAGACTCACATCTAAGGCTGAGAACCTACGGTTTATTTTTAGGAGGAAGGACCAATGGCAGGTCTCCAGGCCTTTGGGGCTCTGCTTTGGAAGAGGGTGACTGCTTGAACAGAAAGGACGGTGGCTTTCCTATCCCTGCTTCATGATATGTTGACGTTTTATAAACCTACTTGGACTTTTCTAGAGCTTTGCAACTGTTGTTCTGTATGTACTTTTATACTTTATGGACATCTTTGGAGGTCTGGTTGTTTTAAGTTGCACTATAGAGAATATTTATGTTAAATACAATTGTGGAGAACCATGATAGCACAAGATGAGCTGTGTAATACTTTATTGAATTTTGATTCAATTATAGAATGAACTTGGAATACCTGAGGTGATTCGCAGATCGTAAGTCACAACAGAGTGAGATATTTGACAAAAAGAGTTGTGATTTATCCCTGTAGCCACTTTCCTACATGAAGGAAAAGCACAAGCTTATGCTAGAACCAAGACAAAAATATTATCTGTCTAGTAGATTTTCTATAAACTGTATCTCCATTAGTATTGAACAGAATTATATTGCTATTGATTTGCAAAAGAGAAATAAGGAGGCACATAAAAGAAAAGGTATATTTTTTTTGTTTTATTAGAATTGATTTTAGAATTGATGACACTGCCATTAGAATGAACCATGAGGTAGGATTCCCATTGCTATGGCTGATTATGAAAGCAATACCTGCTCGTTGTAATCCAAACCCCTTGTTATCCTATCATTTTTCCAGAGCAAAGCACTGCCAAGGGTTTGCTTTGTATTTTTTAGGTGTTTATATGCAGATACAGACATGCATATCTACACACAAGCATAAACCTGAAAACATACCATAGCAGGCTTTTGTCACCTGCTTGCTGCTTTTTAAAAACTTAATTGTATTTAAGATATATTTTCTTTGTAATACAGATAACAAACTTCATTCTCCATTCACCCAGATAGTAGCTCTCTCCTAATTTCCCCTTTGAGAGGACAGGGTTCTTGGACCTGCAGCCGTAATCAGAGAGTTTGATTGTCTTGTTGAAGGTCTTTTCCCATTTCTTCCAGCTCTGCTATGGGCCTCTCTCTCTTATTATCTGTTGCTTCCTATCAATTTTTCTTTACATCCAGCAAGTAGATGGACAAGCCTCCATTTTTGCCACAAGACGATCATTTATTCTCCTCCTTGTCTTTTAGTCATTTAACAAGTAGTAGAGTACTGACTATATTTCAACCACTGCATAGACATGGGTCACCAAGATAGACATGAGACCCGCCCTCTTAAAGCTTATAATGGTATATACTATTTCTCAGTTAAAAGAATGCAAGAAGAAATCAGGAAACTGAAGATTGAGGGAATAAGACACTCAAACGAACTCAGCTAGTAAGTGGCAGAGCTGTCATTGGAGCCACTCTCATAATCATCAGACTCTAGTGATTTAAATACTTTTGTTTAAAGTATCTATTCATCTCCTTTGGAAAAATTTAAAGGGAGAGATGTTTCTTCCTGATTCTTCCGAATACCCCAAATTTGAATTTTCCTTCCAGAACCCCAGTGGACTTTGGCCATATGTTTACTGCAAGGCTGGTGGCCACCCAAGTCTCCTGAAAGAGTTAGAAGGAGGGGAAATATAGTGGGGGTGGGGGTGGGGAAGGTCTCCTGTCTTTATGTCCAAAGTGCTAGGATAGTAGCAGAATTCTTTGATGTTTTACAAATATACTCATATCTTAGTATAGGTTTTAAATATGGTTTGTTTTTTTTTATTTGTTTTGTTTTGTTTTGTTTATGAATGCAGGTTTCTTTTTCAGAGAGGGCAATTTATATCAAGCACATGTAACTCGTCTTAAAAAATACATTAGTTTTCAGAAACAATGACCTAAACCTAATAATAGAAATATCTCACTTTTCTTGTAGTTTGTATCTATTTGATTATTCATGAGGTCAAGTGGATTCTTCTCTGTTTATATTCTTTACTTGTATTTTCCTTCTATGACAAGCACATTCATGTCCTTTGCCCACCTCTCTCTTTGTGCATCTCTAAGTGCCTTATTAACTTGTAAATACTCAATGTACATAAAGAATATTTTAAAATTTTCCCATATGTTGAAAATACTTTTTCCCAGTTTGTTGCTGACTTTGGTTTATTGTTTCTTTTCCACATAGAAATTTAAGGATTTTCACGCAGCACTATTCACTAACATTGTCTTGATAACATCTGAGTTTGATATGGGATATACAGTGTCTCTACATAAATACAAATTTAATTGTCTCTAATTTTTAAAGAGGAAAGATGACACAACACAGTCAGCATACTTTACAACATAGCCATTACAGTACTTAGAAATTGCTCAGCAAATTTCACTTTAGTTCTTTCCTTAAATTCATACAGAGATGAATCCTGGTAGAGAAAATTTGGGGGCACTGCCTTGGATATAAAGAATATAAAAAGAACTTCCTGGAGAGCTAATGTGCAATATGGTGACTATAGTTAATAATACTAAATTGTATACTTGAAATTTGCTAAAGGAGTAGATCTTAAGTGTCCTCAACACAAACATACATACAACAGAGTAACTACAGAAAATGATAGATACATTAATTAGCTTGATTGTGATAATAGTTTCTATCTATCTATATACATATATATATCTCAAATAATCACACTGCACACCTTAAATACATACAACTGTTATTTGTCAATTATAGCTCAATAAAGTGGGGGATGGGGTGGGGAAAGAACTTCCTATGCCCAAAGAGAAAATTAGCAAAAGCTAATTGAAAACAAGGGACATGGAGGAATAAGTAGAAAATGTAATAGATATTTTTCTCTCCTACTTTCTCAGATGGTCTTGCTTGTGTGATACACAAAAGCAGCCCTGTGTGTGTGACCAATGACTCTCCCAAAGCATTCTGGGGTCTGTGTTGTCAGCCATTTTAATGGCTGGTTAGCACACAATTGATTGAATTAAGCATGCAGTCATCTGCATTAGACTGTCAGTAATCTGACCATGTTATGTATAGAATCCCTCTGATGATTCTAAAGACATGGAAAGGTTATAAAAGAGACTATGCACTAGCAACACTGTCTTTCCCAGGACAAAACAAGACAGCAAACAGGGACAGCCCAATTCCATCCCTGGCTACCTATGTTATTTTAGACAAGTTATTTAAGTTCATAAGCCTTAGTGCCCTCCTAAGAGGAAATAGACAAGTTACTATCTCTATTTCAGGATTGTTTGATTAAATTAAGTAATAATGTCCACGGTGCTCCTAGATTATAACCAAATGTGAAGCAAATTTTTGCAAATTTCCTTCATGTGTTTCTCTTTCTAGCCCATTCTCATGTTTCATAATCACAAGATCTTATCATTCTCTTATCCATTCAAAAATTATTTATGAGTGCCTATTTTGCATAAGACACTATGTCTTGGGCTACTGGACACCTTTGAATAAAACCTGAGTTTTGCTCTAAAAAGAAGCTCATAGATTAGAGAGAAATGATAATAAAAGGCAATATTAATTGGGAAACTATTCTGTACTACATGCTTAATTCACATTTAATTTTCACAGCTACCCTAAAGTTTACATGCTATGTTTACCCCCATTTTGCAGATGGCTAAACAAGAGTTAGGAATCATGTTCAAAGTCACATAACCTGTAAGTGTCTGAGCAAAGATTCAAACCCAGATGTCTATAAATTTAGAGACCAAGTTTTAATCAGGCTTATGTTCTATGTTATATTAAAAAGTAATAATAATGTGGTATAATATAACTTGAATGTTATAAGTGACTTGAGAAGTACAGACAGATTTGCAGGGAAATTTAGAGGAAGGGATGACCACATTGGCTATAAGGGTCAGGGAAGGCTCCTTGTAGGAGATTTCAGAGGTATATCTTAAAAAGCAATAATGCATTAGCCTATGCTTTGCCAAGGTTATATTAGTCCTTTCTGTAGAAATGATTTCAAAGTGATACTGGGGGCCTATCCAATTACAAATCAACATGAGTAAAACACAGCCTTAGAAGTTAAGTGCCCACTGCTGTAAAATAAATGTTCTTGTCTTAGGCCTCCAAATGCCAAGCCTGAGAAGTGGAAATTTTCTACAGAGGAGCAAATGCTATTTCATCCTTGACTAACCATGGGTGGGGGCCAATCTGTGATCTCTCTCAACATTTTAGCTAGTAAGATGGACTGTGCACGTGCTCATAGTGATGTGACAGCCTAGCGACTGTGAGAACAAATACAAGTGTTGCTCTTGAAACCATACAAAATAATCTCTTGAAAACCAGGGTCTCCCGTGGAGCATGGAATTATATTATCTATTTCAGAGAAAGGAGAAAAACAGGGATTTCTCTAACTAGTTATACTCGTAGACTAATATTTTTGTGGAAAAAAAATGTATCACAAGACTTCATCAACACCATTAAAAACAAACTACTGTGCTGTTATTTCTTTTTAACGTAATACATTTCAAAGACTAAGTCTTATCAGACAACTCGTGATGGATAGAGAAGGAAACTCATTACAGTCCTGTCTCTGCCCCTCCCTGAGCTGTGGGTTTTTAAGACCAGCCAGGAGCCATGCCAGGGCATTCACTGCTTCCAATTTTCCTGATTCCACCTGTGGTGAAGTCCTATAGCTGTGTCAGCTAGACTTGCCAAAACCTGACTCTTAAGAGGCTGGCTGCAAAGTGAAAAAAAGAGAAACCTCTTCTCTACTTGCCTCCTCCCGTTCCGGAGATCCTGAATCTTGCGGATTTGAAGCAGACATTTGTGGCTGACCCTCTCCCACCTGTCCTTGCATCTGGCCTCCCTGAAGGCCACACATACGGGCCCTGCTCAGCCCTGCACCATTATCTTTGGTTTATTCAATCTTTTTTGTTGGCTTGGATGCCCAGGCTACCTTCGCTATAATTCTCAGGGGTGCAGATTTCCTGCCCCTGCTTGTTTGTCCCCTCAGTCTGTCAGTGGGGAACAGTCACGAATGGAGGATCCATAGCTGCTCATCTATCTGATGTTGAAATCAAAGTTGACTTCAGTGCAAATAATATCATTTTCAATGTAAATGCTTATAACTTTCATGTTGTGGCACACAGTACCCATGTAATGGGCATCATTTTCACATACAGACTCACTAGGAACAAGAAATGTCTTATTATTATATTTAACTTGCATAAAATGAAATAAAATAAAATTAATAAAATTTTATCCTAAGTTTTTTTAGCACTTGGCTGGCAGGGAATTTAACCACATTGCTATTGGGCTTTCTTACCTTTCCCCTGGTACTTCTGCAGTCAAAATCTTAAGGCAATGAATGAGAAAGCTGTTATTTGTGGTTGAAGTAAAATATTTTGAGCATAGGATATGCTCAATGACATGCAAAAACAAAATCCAAGACCAGCTTTTTAACTCAATTAAAAACAATGGACACTGGGAGGGAGGGCACAGAAGAGATCTTAGAGGTCAAGCCTGGATATCAAACTGCACCCTGGGGGTCCTAAATGTTAGACTGGGGGTGCTTTTGGGAATGCAGGGATCTGAGACCCACATCCAGAGATTCTTATGCTGTAGGTCTGAGGTTTCGTCCAAACAGCAGCATTATCAGCAGGCATTCCAGTGATCTGTTATTAGGGAAATGCTGAGACAATGGAACTATTAGAGCACCCCGGCTCTAAAGACATGAGAAAGCATCCTAGAATATCAACTGAAAAGTATGTTGCAAGAAGGGTCAGAGCTAGAAATAAAAGAGACCAACTAAATATAATAGAAAGAATTTAAACTAAAAGCAATGGGCGGGAGGGGCTGGAGGAGGTTGGCAGCAGAAAGTTTTTTAGATTTTGTTTCAGACTAACATAATCTAGATCTTTCTACCTGTTACCCTCTGCTACTGCACTGTTGTCAAATACATGGTCAGCCCTTCAGTAAGTGTTTATGGGCAGACTAGCTTCAGAGCTTCTTTACTAAAATGTTATGTGTAAAAATCTCCTTTTACATCTTTTTTATTCTAAGTCATCACTCTTATTCAGCATGTTTCTGTAAAGAGAAAAATAAAACGTTATTTTTACTCTTCTAAACTTTCAGTCTTTTTGTACTACAAGCTCACTTCTTATTCTGAACTAATCTTAGACTTATAGAAAAGTTGCATAAAGTAGTGCTGAGACTTTTCAAACTTCCCTTACTCATCTTGAAACAGAAAAATTAAAAATTAAAAAACATGTGGGGAAAAACTGGTGAAGCTCAAATAAGGTCTTTAGTTAAGAATATCATATTAATGTTAAATCTGGGTTTGATACTTACACACTTTTAGTCTATTTTAGACTAATAAATGTAAGCAAAGGCTAGTGAGAGACTATAGAGCTAACTCTGTGGTTCGCTCCTTCCTTAACAGAAACAAGTCATTGTTTTGATGCATTAGGTTTATGCCTTAAGTGTATGCATTTCTGTTTTTCTTTTTCCCAGGTGTTGACAGAAAATTATGAGAATTTTGACAACTTAAATTACTTAGATATAAGATTATTAAATAATCTCTATCATGATTGCCATTTTAAAATTGGGGACATGGAGGCACAGAGAAGTTAGAGTAACTTGCTAAGAGTACACTTGCTAATTAGAGCAGAGATTCGTTCAAACCCAGAGCCTGCAGGTTATGCTGGAGTACAATCATGTTATACTGCCTCCCACATCTGTATAAAAATTCATAAAATATAGCGATGCCAACCATTGCATTCTCTTAAATCCACAGTCTAATATCACAGGGAGAAGAAAAACATCTTGGATTTCACTTGTACAATCTGAGTTTCTCACTATAATAAATTGAAAACAATTATCATCATTCTGTAAGTGAAGGAAAATTATAAGATTTATTCTAAGATGCATTTAAAAATTATAGCATACTTATGGTAACATCTCTAGCCTGAAAGGTCAGGCCAGGACATTTCTCATGAAAGTTCTTTCTAGCAGACTGGGAAGTCTTAATCAGTTGTACTTACATTTTTAAACATGATTTATTGAAGGCAGCACCAAAATAATCTCTTTGATGTCACAAAGTATCAGTAGCAATAGCAATCCTTGGGTTGGGATTAGAAGTAGGATTAGAAGTCAAGGTCTTAGCTGCAAGCAACGAAACTGACTGCTTGTCTTGAGCAGAAATAGGATTTATTGGAAGCATATTAGAGGCTCACAGAATTAAGGGCCCACTGAACCAGGCTGGTGAAATAAGAGCAGAAAGGACATCTACTTTTAGTAGGACTAGTCCGCACAGGACTCCTTCTCTGACAACTGTCTCCAGGCACCACCGCCACTGGGGACAGTAGTTGTCCCTCTTCCTCTTATCATTTTCCCATGATTCAGAGTCCCAGGTGAGAGTATCTAATTGACTGAGCAGTGGTTATCTGCCAGTGTCCACTTGGGTGATGGAGCTGAGACTTACAAAGAAGTCTCCAGGATTAGGAAAGGAGTTTAGTGTCCTAGAAACCCTGATGATGACCATCTTAACCATAATAGGTTATACTCAAGTTTTATACAAATTCTAGTTTATGCATGGAATTCCATATTGATTTTTAAAGATTAGAAGCATGAACAGTCACAATATTTCTCTTGTCTAATATGAAAAAAATCTTTTCATAGAAACACACAATTTTAGAATTTCAAGAGTATTTTGGGGCGTTCAATTCAACTGCACACGGAACACCAGAAATTCACTTATAATTGAATGAAATGAATAAAATGGAAACTTATGTGTAATTGTTGCAAATTAGCAATAGAGAAAAATTTTAAATGTGGGTTCCGAATATTAACAGATCTTGGTTCAAATCCTGCCAACACCATTTCCTAATTGTATGACCTCCAATAGGTTACTTAGTCACATTGTACCTTTTTTATTATTGTAATATAATTCATGAAAATCGATGAGAATACTTCTTAGTACATAATAACCATTCAGCAATAGTTTCCTTACAGTGTTAAAATATTGTCATCATCACCATCATCATTATCATCACCATAATTATCATCATCATCATCTAGCTATTTGAATACATTTAGTGAAAACCCATCTCGCACAAGGCAATGCATTCCATTGTTGCATAGCTCTCCTTATTATGAAGCTCTTGTCAGTTAAGAGAAAACTTCAGATTTGCAATACCTCTGAACTCTAGTTCTCTGCATCCTTCCATATTTTCAATTGTACTTGTGCACTGATGTCCTTGACAAAAGTGTCTTTTCCATCCATAGAACTTTTCTATTTAATGAACGATATTGAACTGATATTCAATAAATGATATTGCCCAACAAGGACACACATATATTCTATGTTGAGCTACACAAAGTAATCTAATTAAAATGGAATTCTACTTAATAATAAATAGAATATACACTAGCATACTGTTTCTGAAACTACTGAAAAGCAAAATTTTACCTAATTAACATCTTGAATGTTATACTAAAATATGCTCTTAGTTCACTAAAATATTTATTTGCAATAAGTTATATGCTCTTTAAGTAATTTTATAATAAATTACTTTTATTAGCACATATACACTTAATAGAACTAGCAATTCACTTCTTCTGAATAGCATAATTTAAAAATTTTGATGAGAAATACATGTTGTGAAGTTTTAAATTAGGTTTGAGCACTTTGATTTTTTTAATTTATTTTAACTTTAATTTTAATAAAAGAGAAGAACTGTAAGTTATTTAGGCAATATTAAGTGTATTTTCTACTTAATAAAAATTAGTTATTTAATGCAGTAGTAAACAATTTTAAAATTTAGTCACTATATCCTAATTTATTCCCTAATTTATCCTAATTCAGATCACTTGAAATTAGAATTATATGAGGACTGTCCAGAAAAAAATGTAGCCACAAATGTCTCTATTTTTTCATATTATAAGACTGGATACCTTCTGGGGAGCCTTCATTTATATTCAGTGGTATTATAAAAAAGTTAATAAAACACAACAAGCCTTCCTGTTGGAAAGATTTTTAGTTTTTTGTTCACAACAAATTTCCCACTAGATGGCACTAAGCAACTGCCAAAATTTTTCTAACAATGACATACCAGGTCAAGAAAATAAACCAAGAATCTTAGTGGTGGATGAACAGTTGTTTTAGACAGACTGACCTGGTCTCATAGGTCTCAGAGTCCCTAAACTGCATGGAAGGTAATACTAAAAGTACAACTGGGAGCGATTTACTCAAGAAATACTACCTATGACAGTCATTTCCTATACACAGTCGTCCCTCCTTTATCTGTGTGGGATACATTTGTGCCAAGACCCTCAGATGACACCTGAAAAGGTGGATAGTGCCAAACCCTATATATACTACCATTTTTTTCCCTAGTCCACATTTATGCTTATAATAAAGTTTAATTTATAAATTATGCAGATTAACAACAATAACTAATATAAAAATGGAACAACATACTGTAATAAAAGTTACATGAATGTGGTCTCAAAATATTTTTTTGTATTCTACTCATCCTTCTTGTGGTGATGTGAGATGATAAAATGCCTACATGATGAGATTTATTTGCAGGTTGAGATGCAAAAGCAAAACTAGCTCAAATTTCTTTTTTCTTCCTCATAATTTCACAGATACAAGATCTGTTCTTACTGTAGATCTCAGCAACCTTAACATAGGATGTTTTTTCTTTTCCTAAGTCGGAACTTCCATTTTTTCACTTAAAGAAAGCACTTTATGGCTTCTCTGTAGCATATCTGAATTGCTAGCATCACTAATCGTGCGCTTTGAGGCCATTATTAAGTAAAATAAGGGTGACATGAACCCAAGCACTGCGATACCATGACAGCAAATCTGACAACCAAGATGGCTACTAAGTGGCGACTGGTGGGGAGCATCTATGGCGTGGAGACCCTGGATAAAGGGATGAGTCACATCTCGGGCTAAGCAAGATTTCATCAGGCTACTCAGAACCACATACAATTTAAAACTTATGAATTGTTTATTTCTGGAATTTTCCATTCAATATTTTTGGACTCTGGTTGACCTTAGATAACTGAAACTAAAGAAAGGAAAGCAGTAGATAAAGGGGACTGCCACATGGCAAACAACTAGATACTAAGAATTCAACACAAATGGTAATATGTAAATGATTTTTATGATTAAATTGCACTAACTTGAATTCCACCAACTAAGATCCCATCAACTGTTTAATCAAGGCCTGGATTTTCTCAGTGATATGAGGAAATAGAGTTCACTAAACAACAATAACAAAAGAATAATGAAATGAATTCCCTGAGTAACAATTTATGTATAATTTGAACTGTTCATTATAATTACTCTGGACCAAGGGCTGGTGGGTGAATACAGAATCATTTTCACTTCTTTAGGACATTCTATCATTTAGATTAGTCCTTGTCCAAAGTATTTAGCTTTTAATTCAGCTGTAACTCAGTTTACAAAATTAGAAATTTTATAACAAATCTACACAAAGACAAAATTTCAGATGAAAGCTCAAAGTTTTGAGTAATGGCCAAATTTCCAAATTCAAAGATTAGTGTCATACTACAGAAATATTCCACTCTCTTATCAAGGCTGATACGTATTAAGCCACAAAATGAATAGTCACACACTGGCGGTTGGGAAGGCACTGCATTTGACCACCTTGCCCCATTCTGTTGTACCCAGATGGGATAATGCTAATGGCAATAACTTTGATGTCACTTCCTTTGGCCCCAGTTATTCGTGCAGGGCCTGAGCTCCCTGAAGTGAGGACCCCTCCTAAAGGATTTATGAACATCCCAAAGGTCCGTCACTTGCACAGTAGCCATGCACTGCTCTATGCCCCTTTCTTTCTCCTCTAAGTGAATGCCATCTCTGATGGGGACCCAGGGGATCTGCCAGGCACTTCTACCATTTCCACCATGTACCACTATTTGTGCTGGACACTGCAGTTCACTGTGACAGAAACAGAGCCACTGAGGCCATGGAGACATCAAAGGTCACGTGTTCAGGTCATTGGCACTGGGCACTGGGCTAACTTCTGGGGACACAGTGGTGAACTAGACAAATGTGGCTCCTCCCTCATGGATTTTACTGGTCCTCATTATTTCTCTGCCTCTCTACCTGCTTTACCAATAATAAGTAAAATTCCTAAGAATGTGATAACTTCCATTACATTCTCGCACTTGCATTGCAAAAAGAAAAACAAATGGTATGTTTTTGAATTTACATTTAAATTGTGACTGTTTCTGTAATATTTAATGCATTGATATAATTAATATATAAACGTATTATATGGTTTTTTATAGTACAAATTTTGTGGAAACCACTTAAAAATACAAAGAAGAACAGAACAATAATTTATAATCCCACCTCCTAGTGATAATTGCTGTTAATGTTTTGGTGAACATCCTTAAAATGTTTCCATGCATATGTTTGCATGTATTATCATTTATGCGTACAGGAGTGCCAAAAGTGCACACACATTTTTAAAAATGTTATCTATGCATTACTTTTCAAAGTTGAATTGAATTACAGTAGCAATGTGTAGTATGATGTTCGCTCAAAAGATGGCGTTAATCAAATAAATGCTAGTGTCACCATGTGACAGGCAGGACTGTCAAAAAAAAAAAATGGCAGAAGCACCGTTGTCATTTGAGGAGCACAAGACCATTTTGAAATGTTATCTGAAATTCGAGAATCTTGTTTGAGTTTCCCCCACGTTCTCCTGACTGAACACCCCTTGACCTCTACCTACGGGGGCCCTTAAAGGATGTGGTGTGCTGCAGAAAACCGGCTGCACTGGCGGTGATTTGGGAAGAAACTGAAACGGCTCGTGCAGCGATACAGGTGGGCACGCTGGCCGACACTGCTCGAGCAGTACTTCGCTGTGATCAGAAGTGTCTGCACGCTGATGGTGACCACTGTGAGCACCTCTTGTCATTGCAGAAGTCAAATGTGACTTGTATTCATCTTTTGTTATCAGTATATATTGAATATTACAATTTTAATCAGTTTTTTCTTTCTTAAAATGTGTATACATTTTTTGGCACCCTCTGTATATGTATATTTTCAGCCCAAATCAGTCCAAACTTGTTGGGGTACAATTTTTAATTTTTTTTATTTGCAATTATTTCAACATTCTCAAATCCACCTCTCAACCTTTAACGCATAGGAAAGACCTAAAGTATAAGTGGCTCAGATCACAGACTCCAGAGCCGAGTGCACGGGACTTCAAGTTGTGGAACCTCCAGAAAGTGGATTAAATCTCCCTATATCCCTGCTTCCTCACCTACAAAATTGTCATAGAAATAGTATTTTCCCCATAGGGCTGTTATGATTTGAATGGATTAATACGGGGGCTAAAGCAATTAGAATAGGATCTGCTACAAGACAATCAGATCACCTTTCAGTCACTATAGGAATTTTTCCTTCCGGCTGATTTTGTTAAAAACAAAATTCAGCAAATGTGAAGATCTGATTAGTTTTATTAAGCAATTCATGAATTGAGCAGCATCCCATCTAGCACCTAAAAGGGTGCTGTGAGGGGTTGTGCAAAATAGAAGGTCTTTGTAGGAAGAAGGGGACAAGGGAGCTAGTAACAAGAAAGGATTATTTTTAGGCCAGGACATCTTCTTTGGGGGGAGTGGGGGCAGGGGTGGGGGATTGGTAGGAAACTGCAAAGGTTTGTATCATGCAGATGGCCTCTTTCCATGGGGGCAGGGGAGGATCCGAAGGGCCTAAGTGACAGAGTCCCTTATTGGCCCTTCATCAGAAAAGCCCAGACTGGTTGATTAAGGTTACATTTCTGGGAGAGGCTGAAACAGCAATTAGATCAGGCATTAAACCTAGGTTTGGTGTCATGGGCCGTTAGCGTGAGTGACACCACGTGGGGCCTGTGATTCTTCTCTTTAACAGTTCAGTTCTCGCCTTTTTCCTTCTCGCCAGCTCTAGCTTGAACTTGAAGGAGAGGGGACCCAATATTTGCTCTTGCATTCCTTGTCTTCTTCATCTGGGTCTAGCCCTTTAGCTATTGAGAAAGAGAGAGAGAGGAGGGATAAAATTGGGGAGAATAGGCCAGAAGGGTTCTTGCCTACAAGAGAGATTGCAAAATTGTCTCTGAGATACTGCATTTTCTCTGGGTGACGCCTCCTGGTGGCAGTGCCACCTTAACAAGAAGCTTTCTTTCTTTCTTTTCTTTCTTTCTTTCTTTCTTTCTTTTTTTCTTTTCTTTTCTTTTCTTTTCTTTTTTCTTTTCTTTTCTTTTCTTTTCTTTCTTTCTTTTTCTTTCTTTCTTTCTTTCTTTCTTTCTTTCTTCTTTCTTTCTTTCTTTCTTTCTTTCTTTCTTTCTTCTTTCTTTCTTTCTTTCTTTCTTTCTTTCTTTCTTTCTTTCTTTCTTTCTTTCTTTCTTTCTCCTTCCCTTTCCCTTTCCCTTTCCCTTTCCCTTTCCCTTTCCCTTTCCCTTTCCTTTCTTTTTCTTTCTCTTTTTGCAGCAATAAAAAAAGGTTTAAAAAAAAGAAGTTCTGTACTCATCAATAGTCACTACCTCTTCCCCGCACAACGCAAGACTCTACTATCTGTCTTTATAGAATTGTCGACTCTGAGCATTTAATATAAACAGCATCCTGTGTTATAATGTGATTCCTTTGTAGTGGCTTCTTTCACTCAGCAGGTTTCCGCCGTTCATTTATGATGGAGCGTGTATTTGTAGTTCACTTCTTTTTCTCATCAAATAACATTCCATTGTATGGCCAGTTTAAACTTTAGTTTTTCATTCATCAGTTGATGGACACTTGGGCTATTTCCATTTGGGAGCTCTTATCAATAATGCTGCTTTGAATAACACACGCAGGTGTCTGTGCAGACGTGTGTTCACTTCTCTCGGGTCTACACCTAAGAGTAAAATTTCGGCTCACATGGCACCTCTTTGTTTAACCTTTCTAGGAACTTCCAGACTGCCTCGCAGAGCATCATTTTACATTCTCACCAGCAGTGTAAAAGGGTTCCAATTTCAACATTATCTTTTAATACAGAAAAAAAATGCAGATGCTGCAGGTGTATTTATTAACTGCTGTAAATGAGGCAAGCTTTTCCTATTTGCAATGAGAGAAAATACTGGAATTCTCTCAGTTCATCAAGAAAAAGATTGCAGCATCCTAAAGTTCCTAAATTGCTATCAGGGAGCAGTTTAGATCCTAAAACAATATTGGGAAAAAATGAACACATTCACAGGTTTTCATTTGTAATTTAATTTTAGGTTTTATGCAGCAGGTTTGGTTAAATAAGAACAGAAGAACTATTTGTATGTGGTTAACAATTACCATTTGAGTTTGCACGATGGTGAAAATTGCAGACTATTTATCAGAAGATGTGCCTTTTCTTTGAAGCTAAAACTGAAAGAAAGATATTTGTGTCTTAAGACATAAAGTATCACTATCCATAGGGTCTAATTCCTAATGGATCCTTCTGCCACTGAAAATGAGCTTAATATAGTGTCGGTAATGATTTTATGTCCTTTAAAGGGGGGAATCAAATATAGCCTCCTCTGTGCCAGGACATTAGAAATCAATATAAAAGAAGATATCTGTGTGTTGTATAAATGGATATGAAAATTATAAATTCATTTATCAAAAAAGATTACCTGTTCTCGAGTCGTAACGAGAGATCCCATTTGGTGAGCATTTGGCTAATAACTCAGCAGCTGCAGAGCCTTATTACTTAATCTAATTATTTCCAAGGAGATGTGATCTATGTGCTTGAAACAAAATGCATGCAGAGAGAAGAAATGGGTCTCTGTGTTTCTAACTATTCCAATGAACCACCAAATGTAGAAAAGCAGTATTTACCTGTGGGCCACCTGTATTCCCAATGTAATGCTAAGTCCACATCATTAGTGTCAAGGCATCTTGGAGAATAAAGGCAATTATGTAGATAATTAAAGGAAAAGGAATCATTTGCCCCCTCCCCTTTTGCCTCTCTCTCTCTCCGATTATCAGAAAATTAGCAGGAAATATTTTTTTTCTTTTAAAAAGTGAACAGTATGAGTAATTGTCTTAATATTCTGCTTAATTTTTCTAGAAAGTCCTAGCAAATGAGAACTCAATTATTAGGATTGGTTTACTACCCAAAATGGCCAATTTAAGGATTGATGAGACGCCCGTTTCTTCCACGTGAAGAAAATGATACCAAGAGGTTTCACCTTCGATGGGAATCAAATGGGACTGGAGAGACCATTCGGCTAACAACCAAATGCTTGTCTATTGTCTGCTTCCTGGACCAAAAATAAAAGCTATGAAAACCATTTTTGTGACAACTGCAGAAATTTGAATTTGAATTATATACTAGATGACATTATGGCAGTATTTTTTAATAAGCTTGGGTAAAATGATGATGTGTGATTATCTCTTTGGAGATACACACTGAAATATCAGGGACGAAGTGTCAGGATGTCTACATTTTATTTTCGATTGGTTCAGCCCCAAAAATCTGAAGATAAAGCCAATGTAATAAAAAACGACAATGGAGAAATCTAGTTCAAGAATAAATAATTATTGTTTTCCATTTTTTTTTTTTTTTTGCGGGTTTGTAATGTTTTTTACAACAAAACATGTTTTGTGGAAGGAATGAGAAGGAGACACACTTGATGCCTATAGAAAACCCTTTAAATCCTGGGTAAATGCTACGTCTCTGGGTGTGTGTGTGTGTGTGTGTGTGTGTGTCTGTGTGTGTCTGTGTGTGTACTATTATCTACCCCATTGTGAACTGTTTCTGAGTTACTATAACACTTCGTTTATCCACTGAATTAGCAATCACTGTTTTTTGCTGTCAATAAACATGTGAACATGATTGAGTGACCTAAGTTTGAAGTTCAAGCAATCAGTCTCTGACAAAGATTTTGTAAGAATGGATAATAGTTACAAGATGACGTCAGCTGCCATTTATCACATGGTCCGTGTGTGCCTGGCATAGTGCTAAATATTTCACTGAAAGCACATCAGATTATTTCACTTACTTTTGATGTAACATCCTGGGTTTTCTGACAATTTATAAAAGAAAACACTGGTTTACTTCAGTAAAGCAGTCCTCTGCATGCCATGGTATTAAAGATAAGTAAAACCCAGATGCTTCCTTTCCTGTGGTGTCACACACATGCGAGATGTTTAATGGAATTTGTGTAGCTCTGCAACCCAAGGAATAAGCCACTGCCAGAGCCAAACTACTGAGAAACGATTTGCGGAGGCCAAGGCAGTGGTTCTCTTTATACGTGGTGATTGCATTTTCAGGGCAAAGGGCAGTGGAATCATGCCGAGGCGATCCACACCCCAATGCATCAGGGGCGGGGCCCAAGGCCCTGCAGATCCTGAATTTGCCCAGCAACCTGCTGAATGCTTTCTGAAACTCTCCCTGTCAATGGGTGAGATTAATTAAGAGAAAGAAGCCTGGGGTCTATTTCCAAGACGGAAGATTGTCTTTTCCATCTACATAAAGCTGTTGAAATCTGATATCCCATGGCTTTTATATTAGGTGTCCTTGACTCGTGACATTCAGTGAAGAATCCTTTAGGCAACACACTGTGCATAAAATTGTAAGAAATCTACAGAGATCATTACATATGTAGCTACTAGCAAGATAATTCATCACAGCAGAAGTGAGGCTAACCTGAGGTTGGACATGGTTGTTAAGAAAATCATTGAAACGAATGCTGTAGAAATGGGAAGGTATTGGTCCATTTAAGAATGGAATAAAGCCTCAATATCTTAGCTGTATGGTGTTATCTTTGGGTAATCAAATAGTAACAGTAAAGTAATTAAAATGAGTAATTATTTTCTATCAATAGGTTATAATAATATATTGTTGAATGAGCTAATGAAAGAGCCAATGTGTTTATTCACATTTTTGAATGATTAACTCTAATCAGTAAAGATTGTGCATATGACTATGCAGAAAGCAGCGTAAAAATAGTTTTCATAGAATTTTGTTTTATAAAATTCATTTAGTAACCCAAGTAGTCCTTATCTTCATAGGTTGTTTGTTTCCTTCATAGCACTTACCACAACTTAAAAATATCTGAGTTGTGTTTGTTTATGGTTTGCTTATTTGCCTATTGCCTGTCTTTCCCACTACTCTTCCTGGCCCAAGGAGTCGGGATCAATGTCCTCCATGTCACTGTCATACCTCCAGTGTACAGCAGATGGGGAGTACTCATGGGCTGACTAAATAAATGAAAGGAAGGATCCCTGGACATTCATCTCCAATGTGACCTGAATTAAGAAAGAGGATTTCATCATTTCTACCAGGTCAAGTCCCTCCTGGACCAATACAATAGGTTGGCTAGGCCACCGTAAAAAGTAGGTGCAAGCATATTTTGGCTTAACACAACACAGGTTTATTTTTCAGTCATGAAATGGCAGGAGGTGAGTCTAAGTCAAGGGGGAGAGGGCAGGGTGACTGCACTTAGCTGACAGCAGCTCTGCCATCGCACAGGGCTTCTGAGCCCACAGTGGGAGCTGACAGCCTAATTAGCAGGGGGAACAAGCACCAAGGAGTGCACATGGAGGTATCCAGGGGCTCAGCCTGCAATGCGTGCACATCATTGCTGCTTGCTCAGTCAATGTCTACCCTAGTTGCAAAGGATGCTGGGAAACACTGTCTAGTTTTTCTATTCAAAGATTTTGGATCCACATAAGGAAAATTTTTATTCTTTTACCCAATAAGTGCCTGCTAGAGGTCTGGGTTTATAGACATAAAGATCCCTCCCCAGAAGAGTTTACAGACCAATAGGAAAATATATATGTAAATAACTAATAACAGTGCACTATGAGCCATGTCATAATGAAGACATCCATGAGTGTCCTGTGAACATGTAAAAGAAATTGGGCATGACTTCAAAGAAAAGTCTAAATTTGAGTCAGACCATGAAACACGAACGGGTTTGCCAGGTGAAATAGCAGTAAATGATGAGAACAATGTTGAATAGAATATTGTGGAATTTCAAACTGCAGTGTTATTGGAATGAATAATATTATTCTATTTCAAATAAATACAATTAATATAAAGTAATCATTAAAACTTTGGATATTTATCACTGTAAATATAATTGTCCATTAAAGTATTTGAATAGGCTGTGTTGTCCATTACAAAGTATGAAATTTGGAAAGCATAAATAATGTTGCAAAAAAAAATGAATCCAATGAACAAGGCCAGAACCCATAATCAGGATTAAAACTAAAATTTTTCTGAATAATATTTATTCTACATTATAGGGAGGGGTTTTTGCATCATTGCTTATGAAATATATACCAGTTAGATACATTCATTTCAGTCTCAGATATTTATTACATCAGTACTAATTTCAAAGTACTGGAAAAAAATAATGAAAAATCAGATAAAAATGGTCCCTACTGATGGAGAAAAAGGTAAATTTGTGTTGTCTTTGGAAATGGATCTATAAGAGTCAAGAGTTCATTAACAATGGGCCTGTTGGGTAAGAGCCAAAATAAAATGTCTTGATACTTTCTCAATAATATGGACTAATGAGCAAAATCAAGCCACTAATAGACTAGTGAAGCTAAAGAATAAAGCCAGCAAAGTCACAGAAAGATAATGAATATAAGACTGTTGAATAAAATCAAACTACATGACAAATATATGCTGTTCATAATTTTGTGGCTTCTATACAGCCCTGGCAGAGCAGACTGGAAGAGAATATAGATAATTAAATAGAAGAAAAAAAAAAAACTATGATAAATGCAGCCGAAGAAGAGAGGTACAGGTACTAGAGGGGGAAAAAAGCAAGAAATGCCAATCTGGCCCATCGAAGACTTCCCAGAGACAATTACAGTAACTTTCCTGGGAGAGTGCGGAAGCACCTGCAGAGCGTTTGTCATACGGTATTTGAAGAACAAGGACATCTCGTAGGCACACATATTAGTTTGCTGGGGTTGTCACAACAAAGTACCACAGATTAGGTGACTTACACAACAGACATTTATTGTCTCACAGTGTGGGGACCGAGAGTCCAAGATCAAGGCGTCCGCAGGGTGGGCTTCCTCTGACACCTCTCTCTGCTTGCTGATAGCTGCTGTGCTGCCTCCTCACAGGGTCGTCACTGCGCACGTGGGCCCCTGTGTGTCCTCATCTCTTCTTACAAGGACATCAGTCGGACACGTGTAGATACAGCATAATAAACCATATTGTTACTTACACAACAGTATATGCACTATCTACTGATCATAATGGATACTCTTTATGGATACATTTTCACTGTCAGCTATTTATTCAAATTAGACTACAAGGCTTGTAAGGAGAATTCCTGCGTGAGTTTATTTCACACCCTTTGGAAAATAAATTTAAATGTCGATTTTGCGCCTTCAAAACTTCTCGATGATAAAAACTTCGAAATCATGAACATGACACTGAATCATCTTCAACTGAAACATAATAAAAAATATCAAAAAGTCTAAAGAAAAATCATTCAAAAATTACAGAAAAAAAAAAAAGGAAATCTAAAGCCTTAATTTGTTGGCACTCTTTTATAGTTCAAACCAATAAACTACATGAAAAATGTTTTAAGACAATTCCTTGTAATTTTGAGTCTATTGCACCTAAAACTTATGCAAAAATGTTGTCAAAAGAATTACTATACACTTTTAGTTATAAAATTCAGATACAGTGTTCCATCCCAGGAATCGATTAATTACTTTGTTTTTATCCTGAATTAAATTCTGCTGTGTAAAAGTTAAATGACATGATACAATGTGTCATTTGGAAACAACTACCTCCTTATTATCACAGATGTGCAGTAATGTGACTCTAAGAGCAACTTGGCTGTGTCAATGCTCAGAACTTAACTTTACCCACAACATTACATTTCTAATATTTTCCTACTAAAATTTCATTAATATATTTAATAAAATATCAAATTTATTCTTTTATCCCAGAAGTTCATTCTCTTAATGGTGATGTTTGGATATGGCCTCAGCATTAGCTGGATGCGGATTTTAACATTTGATCGTTCGGTGTTCAGTCAAAATATATATTCTGTGAACTTATAAACAAATATTCATATACACACATACCTTTTTACATAAATGATTTAGTACTATAATACATTCAGTAAATAGCTTATTGATAATATAGATCTATCTCATTCTTTGTAAAAGTTATGGTTTATTTTTGGCATTGTCTAACTTATTTAATCACTCTCTTGGAATGGAAATCCAAGATATTTTTACATTTTTGCAAACGACGCTCAATGGCCCTTCATGTATCTTTGTGTACTTCCGTCAGCATATGAGTGCTGTATTGTCCTAGAAGCTTTTTCTCTGTACGCATTTTAAACTTGGATAGGGACTGCCAATAAAAATACAAAAACTAGATTATGAGAAAGTTTTCTCTCACTGTGGAAAGCTCATAATTGTTTTTATTCCCCCCCCCATAATAATACTTGCATCAGGGCTAAACATAGTATATTAAAAAATTAGAGGTGCTAACGAACTAGAAAAAAAATCTAAATCTTAAAAAAATTCAATCTTGTTTAAAATAATTTTAACTTTGGTTAACAAAGGCAAAGAAGAAAGGATTAAGATCTTTAACATGCTTTCCTTCTGTCATTTTGAATAGGTTCATTATTGTCTTATGAAGATGCATTAAAAGAAAAAAGGAAAAGAAAACCCTCTCTAGTGCCTGGTATCTGATGACCCCTGCATTCTTTCCAACTGGCGTCCAGCAGATGTCTCCCCTTCTCTACTAAGGTGGACTTTTCAGAAAGCCCGTTGTCGGAAGCATCTATTAGTAAAGTAAACTTAAAATATTTCCTTATAGAATTTGTTTTGTTTTGTTTTCAGGATACAGCTTATCTCTTTAAAAATAAATGTAAACATGCTTCTTTTAGAACTAGTACCTAACATTAATAAAAATGTTGATACAACATTTCATTTGGAAAAAAAAAAAAGCACTGTACCCATAACAGAAAAACATAGTTATATATGGAAGTAGTATGTACCTTAATAGCATGATAAAACTGATTTAATTAAAATAATCCACCCATTGAACCAATTTGTTCTGCTGTTATAAGGAAAAACCCCTTCATAACTGAAATAGGTTTAAGCCGAGCTATATTGTTATGACAGTCCTGTTTAATACTTTCAAAGTTTATCAAGAGTGACCTTTTTCCAATATAGCCAAATTATATAAATATTAAGCATTCAATACATATTTTTAAAAATCTCCTATATCATTTACAGACAGGGGCTTTATAAAAACAAAACAAAAACCCAACATTCGTGAAGGAGCTGTGGAAGCAGGAGTAGAAAAGAGAGTGGAAAACCTTAACTAACACAAGGGAGAAGTCGTTATTCAAATTAGTGTGGCATTTACTGAGCACTATGCAGCCATGGAAATACAATTACAATGAAACACACAGGCCAAGGATCTTATAAGATGCAGTCAAATCATTTGCTTGTTTAAAACAAAAGTGGAAGAGGAGAAGAACCATAAGTGTTCTTTTTCTTAACCCTAAATTGCCCATTTTTTTTCTACTTTTCTTATTTCTCTGTGAAATAATAGAATCAAGCTTGGAAAAGAAAAATAGAATTCCATACCCCACACTTCCCACCATCCCAAGTACTCTAATATAAGAAGACACTATCACTACTCCTACTTTTCAAAGTTTAATTTCCTTTAATCCTCGTGGAAACTCTGCAGGCATTATTACAACTTGAAGAAAGAGGTTAGCGAACTTGCCTACCACATACACTTAAGGATACCTGACATGAGACTAGAACACAGAACTCACAAATATTTCCCCCATTAGCTCATATTTTCTATATGTAGTGCTTTTGCTTTTTAGTACTTCCAAGTTCATAAACTTCTAGCTCTTTAAAAGCAAAGATAATTGAGCCTTATCCTATAAAAGTCAGCAAAATAAATTCTAAGATTAGACATTAAAGTTTTTAAAAGCACATTAAAGAAGGAACTGTATCTGAATATTTATAAAATCTTTAGCATTGGCAAGAAAATTTTGAGGCATACTACTAACAGCAAAAAATAAAGGAAAACATAAGAGATCTGAAGATAAGAACAATGTTATACTTCTGAATTTAAAGAACCATAACTAAATCAAAACATAAATTACAATGAGAGGAATTATTTACAACATTTATCACAGGCAAAAGATTTATCTTTTCCAATTTTAGTATATGTGCTGCCGAAGCGAGCACAGATTTAGCTTTTCTATGTTTAAAAATCACTTACAGGTAGAGAGAGCTAAGATGGCGGTGTAGGTAAACACTGTGCCTGCTTCGTTCCGTGAATATATTAAATTTAAAACTAAATTATTGAACAACCAACATGGAGACCCATCTGAAGTCTAGCCGAACAGAAGCTGTATAACTAAGGATACAAAAAAGAGGCCAGAGCGAGACTAGTAGAGGGGCGCAGACACCAAAGGAGCCAAACTCCGGTGGCGGGAGAGAATCAGGAGGGATATCTCAGCTGCAAAGGTTTCCCCAAGAGGAGTGAGGGACCCCAGCCCCACAACCGGCTCCCCAGCTGGGGAAGAGGAGCCCCACAACATCTGACTGGAAAACAGTGGGAACTCCAGCTGTCTGCTAGGATCGGAACGCTCTGGGAAACCCAGCCGTCCCCTTACAGTTCCTGCACAGACTCAGTCACATGCGGGTACTCACCCTGGGCTCCGGCAGAGGGACCGTGACTCAGGGGGCATTGGAGGCACACGGGGGCAGACTGAGGTGTGTGGCTTTGGAGCGAGGGCTGAAGGACAGTCGCCATTTTTCCTGGGTGCACTCTCCTCCCATGCAGCCAGCTGGTGGGCGCCATCTTTCCTGTGTTGCGCCCGCCCCCACACAGCCAAATCTGAACCTGATTGGTCTGGTGAGCTTTACTCGCTCCACCCAGCTGACTTACAGGACCCCACCTCACCTAATTCCACCAAAGTGGAGGCACTTTCTCCACTGAGCAGCCTGCCCCACCCACATTGCAATCCTTTTTGGAAAACTATTTAAGTCCGAGGCCCCAGGCTGGCGGTGACCAGCATTGGTGTGCCCTGAGACTTACTGAGTAGCTCCAGGCACAGCACTGGCGTCAAACCAGAATCTACAGGAGCAGCCAGCACAGGTGACCAGGGAGACTGTGCCAGGGCCCCACAGGGTACCTACTACATAAGAGTATCCATCAATACTGGGAGACGTAGCAGATCTACCTAATACATAGAAACAAACACAGACAGGTTTCCAAAATGAGAAAGCAAAAAAATGTATCTCAAATAAAATAACAGCAGAAAATTCCAGAAGAAGAACTAAACAAAATGGAGGCAAGCAACCTAACAGATACAGAGCTCAAAACAATGATTTTAAAGATGCTCAAGGAACTTAGTGAAAACTTCGACAGAGAGATAGCAAGCATAAAGACATAGAAACCATAAAGAAGGACTAGTCTGAAATGAAGAATACTATAACTGAACTTCAGAATACAGTAGAAGGAATCACCAGCAGACTAGATGGAGGAGAGGATCCAGCAAATTGGAAGACAAGGTAGCAGGAAACATCCAGTCAGAACAGCAACAAGAAAAAAGAATCCAGAAAAATGAGGATAGTTTAAGGGGCCTCTGGGACAACATCAAGTGCAACAATCTTTCATCATAGGAGTACCAGAAAGAGAAGAGATAAAGCAAGGAATTGAGAATCTATCTGAAGAAATAATGACTGAAAACTTCCCTAACTGCCCCACGACCAGCGCAGGGAGAACGGAACCAGAGGGGAGGCAACGGGGAATTAAAAAAAACACACAGACACACACACACACACACACACACAGACATAACAGATAGCAAAGCTGGGACTGGTGGTTCCCTGTGCTCTGATGGAGATACAGAGACCCTTCAGGGCTGCAGCGGGTTTATTTTATATCCCAAGAACAACAGGGGGTGTAACTTCTTAATTGCAAAATAATGTTGCCAACCGCCATCCTTTCATCCTGTTTATGATTCCTCTGCCTCTGCAGGCCATGTTGCTTTCCCCCTTCCCCTTAACCAGCCAGAAACCACATCCTGAGCAGTGTGCTTGTTCACCAAGTTCCAGGCAGCCTTGTAAGACCTCCGAACCTCAGATTCCAAGTACATAGGTAGCCTTGCTAAACCCATTTTCTCTCAATAGACCTGGCCTCTGACTCAAATGCTGCCCACACTTAACCTGGTGAAGGAAACGGATGTACAAGCCCAAGAAGCACAGAGAGTCCAAAACAAGATAAACCCAATAGGCCCACACTAAGATACATTACACTTAAAATGATAAAGGTTAAAGACAAAGAGAGAATACTAAAAGCAAGATTAGAAAAGCAACTGGTTACTTACAAGGGAGCTCCCATAAGACTGTTAGCTGATTTCTCAACAGATACTTTGCAGGCCAGAAGGGACTGGCAGAAAATATTCAATGTGATGAAAAGCAAGGACCTACGACCAAGGTTACTCTACCCAGCAAGGCTAGCATTCAAAATCAAAGGACAAATAAAGAACTCAGACAAGAAAAAGCTAAAGGAGTTCATCACCACCAAACCAGTAGTACAAGGAATGTTAGATGGACTGCTTCAAGATGGAAAAAAAAAAGCAAAATTATGAACAATAAAATGGCAATAGGTGCACATCAACAATTACTTTCAATTTAAATGGATTGAAAGCTCCAATCAAAAGACATGGAGGGTATTGCACTGAGTAGAGTGTCAGACAGAGGAAGACAGATGCAAGACTTTGCTCGTAGGTGAAATATGAAGAAGAAAATAAACAAGTGGGAAAGGAACGGATTCATAGATACAGACATTTGGTTTGTTGGCAGATGGGAGGAGAGTTGGGGGAGGGAGTGAAATAAGGGGAAGAGATGGGGAAGTTCAGTCTGGTGGTTACAAAGTAACAGTTACGGGGATACAGGGCATAACATGGGAATATGGTCAATAGTGTTGCAGTAACTATGGGTGCCGTCCGATGGGTAGATTTGCTCGGGTGATGGGAGGACAGTAGGAGGAGTAGGTGAAAAGGAGAAAGAAATCAAGAAGTACAAATTCATAGTCACAAAATAGTCACAGAGATGTGAAGTGCACCATAGGGTATAGA
>PVJL010006464.1:0-30000 GCA_004026885.1 Lyroderma lyra | reverse complement strand
CCATTTGTCTGTCACCCAAAATAAAGGAAACTTTTTAGATATAGATCAAATGCAAAAAGTCCAAGGGGGCATTGAGAGAGATCCTCCCCAGCCCAGAATGGTCTGGGTTCAGATGACCGACCTTCTACACACTAACCAGATGCATTGTTTAAACTAGCCACCTGAACACTGTCATCTGTAAAATGAGGATAATAATAGTAATAATCCTTGCTCCTATGTTGTTATGTGAAAATACAGCCGTTTCAGAGCTTGTATACTCCATGTACTATATTGAGACACAAACATAAAACCCTTTGAGATCTGGAAAGAAGAAATTCAGGTTCTCAGGGAAAATGAAACGTAGAATGAAAGCTATGATGGGGAAAAAATATACAGAGTAAAATTCCACTGGAGAACATGATTTTCTTTCTTCCAATTGAAAATAAAATACATAAAAATGAGGTAGCTGTTAATAAAATGTGAGCTAAACACGTTGGTACGTGCAGGAAGAAAGGCCTAATGGAGGTCAGACACTGTGAAGTGTGAAGTTGCACGTTCGTGCAGAGCCTGAGGTCTGAGGTCGCTGAGGCACTGTCGGCAAAGGCAACAGGGTCAAAGTCCTTTGCCCAGTGCCAGCATTTTCTTAGGTTTATTCTCGCTTAGGATATTCATCTCAAAAGGGAAGAGTTTGGATTGGAGACTCTCCACAGTCTCTTCCTTGATGTTCTGGGATGTGGCAGGTGCCGTGATACACCCAGGGCTTGCTTTGTAAGTGTCTCCATTCCAGGCACAGGGCTGGGTTCTGTGGGGACACACAAAAGCCTGGGGCATGGTCTCTACTCCTTCCCGGAGGGGCTCCTGATGCTCAGGTGTGCCACGTGAAACTACTGCAGACCTGCATCCTCAGCTGCTGTGCTTGGCACCTGAGGCCAGCTCCTTTGACACTGTAAGTGACCACATCTGACTCACCATTATTGGCCACTGTTAGAATGTTTATAAAAGAATCTTAAAGCGTATCTGGGTTTCATAAAATGATTAAGAATTTGGAGTGAAACGAAGACTACTTCTTCTAAATCATACTGGATTTCATTATTGGACCAGAGATGCTGGATTGTCCCACAAGATCCATTCTCCTTGTTTTTCTTAGAAGTAGAACCCTCAGTTGTATTAATAGCTGGGCACACAAACAGCCCCAATAATCATCATATTCCCCAGCCTTCCTTACAGTGGGGTGTGGCTGTATGACTAATTTCTGGCAATGAGATATAATGAAACTGTTGCACGCAGCTTCTGAGAATACTCTTAGAGGGAAGGATCAACCTCTTTATCTCTATTTCTTTCTGCTGGCGGGAATATAGACATAGTGACTGGCACTTACCCAGGCATTTGGAACCATAAAATACAAATCAAATGCTAAGTATGTGTAGCAATGGCATAAAGGACTCTAGGTCTCTGATGGCCATGAAATTACTTTTTGCAATTCTGGACCAGCTACCTTCAGTCTCTTAATGTGTGTGTGAGAGAAACTTCTATGTATTGTTTTTTCTATTAACTTCTATATCTTCACTATTATTTAGGAATATCTGTCACTTATAGCTAAATTTTATCTTATCCAAAACAGGAGACCTCGGTGTCATAAGTAACAAGTAATAATTTGGAATTTCTTGTTTCATTTGTAAGATAAGCCTCTGTCTTCCATTCAGGACAGCTGCCAATGTAGAAACAAAAACAACTGATACAGAAGAGCATCAGTGCTTATGGTATTGCTTAAACACCAAACACATTTGCTCTGGTGCTAGAAGAGAAAACATTAGTTGTTGTACACAATTATTTCATTTTATTTATTTTTTCCAGCTTTATTGAGATATAATTGACATGTAGCATTGTGTAAGTTTAAGGTGTGCAATGTGTTGATATGATGCACTTACATGTTGCAAAATGATCACCACCAGAGCTTAGCTAAAATCTGTATCAGTGCACATAACTGCCATTTCCTTTTCGGGTGGGACATTTTAAGATCTATACTCTTTCAGCAACTTTCAAGTAAATAATACAGTATTGTTCACTATAATCACCATACTCTACATTAAACCCCAGATCTTACTCATCTTACAAGTAAAAGTTTGTGCTCTTTGATCAACAAATCTCCACCACCCCATAAACCCTGAGCCCTTGGTAACCCCACCCACCACTATTCATTTTCTGTTTTTATGATTTTGGCTTTTTTAGATTCCACATATAAGTGGTATCATACAGTATTTATCAGTCTCTGGTTTATTTCACCTATCAGAATGCCTTCAAGTTCTAGATAGATAGATAGATAGATAGATAGATGGATAGATAGATGGATAGATAGATGGATAGATAGATGGATAGATAGATGGATAGATAGATGGATAGATAGATGGATAGATAGATGGATAGATAGATGGATAGATAGATGGATAGATACAGATACAGATACAGATACAGATACATTCATCTTCTTTAGCCATTCATCCACTGACAGACACTCAGGTTGTTTTCATATCTTAGCTATTGTGACTAACACTGAAGTGAACATGAGAGTGAAGATACCTCTTCCAGATTTTGTTTTCATGTCTTTCCACTATATACCCCAATGTATAATTCCTGGATCATATGAGAGCTCTATTTTTAATTTTTTGAGAAACCTCTACCCTGTTTTCCATAATGACTGCACCAATTTACATTCCCCCCAGCAGTGCACAAGGGTTCTTTTCTTCACATCTTCACTAACACCGATCTCTTGTCTTTTTTAGAACAGTCATTCTCACAGTTGTGAAGTGATATCTCATGGTTTCGATTTGCATTTCCTGGATGATTAGTGATGTTGAGTACCTTCCATGTACCTGTTGGCCTTTTATTTTATTTATTTATTATTATTATTTTTTAATGTGGGTAGTTCCCTGGCTGGAAATCGAACCCAGGCCGCAGCGTTGACAGCACCGAAGCCTTAGCCACTGCACCACCAGGGAACTCCCTGTTGGCCTTTTATATGTCTTCTTTGGGAAAATGTTTATAAGGTTCTTCTGCCCATGTTTTAATCAGACTGTTGTTTTCTTTTCCCATTGAGTTGTATGAGTTCTTGATATATTTATATATTTAGGATATTAACTGCTTATCAGATATGTGATTTGTAAAAATTTTCTCCCATTCTGTAGGTTTTCCTTTCATTTTGTTGATGGTTTCCTTTGCTATACAGAAACTTTTTAGTTTGATCATGATGTATTATTCTCTTACTAATATGCTGTTGAATTCAGTTTGCTAATAATTTGCTGAGAATTTTTACATCTATGTAAATTAAAGATATTAGCCTCTAATTTTGTTTCCTTGTAGTGTTCTCATCTGGCCTTGATATCAGGGTAATTCTGGTTTTGTAAAATGAGATAAAGACTTGCCTAGACAAACAAAGCCTAACAAATTTATCACCACTAGAACTGACTTACAAAAATGCTCAAAGTTCTTCAAGGTGAAATAAAAAGATTAAAATTTTTCTTTGTCTTTATTTTTCACAGTTTTTATAATATGTTTTGGAGAGGATCTTTTTAGTTGAGTTTGTTTGGTGATCTATGAGTTTCATGAACTGTGTTATCCAAATATCTCCTCAGATTTGGAAAGTTCCCAGCCTTTATTCTTTTAAATAAACTTTCTCTCAGCTATTTCTTCTCTTCTCTTCCTGGAACTCTAATAATTTGCAAACTGGTTGTTTTGATGGTATCCCATAGATTACATAGATTTTCTTCATGCCTATTTTTTTTCTTTTTGCCTCTGACTGGATAATATTAATTGATTTGTCTTTAAGCTTATTGATTATTTTGTTTCTGTTCGGTCAAGTCTGTTGTTGAAGCTCACTATTGAATTCTTCAGTTCAGTCATTGTGTTCTTCAATTCCAAAAATTTTCTTTGGTTCTTTTTCATTGTTTTCTGTCTCTTCATTGAACTTCTCATTTTGATCTTGTATTGTTTTCCTGATTTTTTAAAATTATTTATCTGTGTACTCCTGTAGCTCTCTAAGAATATTTAGAAAAAATATTTGGTATTTTTTGGGGGGTAATCCCCAGAAATCCATTTCTATCAGGTCAGCTACTGAAAGTTTACTGTATTCTTTTGGTGGATTGACATTTTCCTGATTCTACATGATCTCTGTAGCCTTGTATAGGTGTCTGTACTTTTGAAGAAGCATTCACCTCTCCAGAGTTGATGGACTGACTTCAGTATGGAAAGACTTTCACCTGCAGGTTGGAGCATATTGCAGAATGCTGTGACCCAGGTCTAAAGGTGGGGGGTGCCAAGTGTGGGAATATGTGGTGGCACTGGGTCCAGCCGGGCATGCTGTCTCTTTGGTCCAGGCTGCTAGTGTCCATAACACTGACAGTCACATAGTCCTTCACAAGCACCATGAGGGGTCTGCAGTGGGTAAAGGCTGTTGGAGTCTTTAGCAGCACCTCCAGGTCAGGCGACTAGGGACCAAGGCAGCCAGCAGTGGTGGACAAAGATGGTGGACCCCACTGCTGGCTGCTGGAGCGGTTCCCAGGCTTCCTTGGAGGCAGGGATGGGAGGGTGTTGGGAGGGAACCAGATGGCTGGTGTCAGCAACCACGAACACTGGAGGAGCAAAAGCTGGTGAAATCCGCAGGTGGTTGTCGGCAGCTGTGCTAGCCATTGGTTCCTTCTTCAGCAGCAAAACCTGCTGGATTTATCTGTAGAATAAGTTGCTGTGAACCACAATGACTGCATGGCTGCTATAGGAAGCTCTTGTTTTTCTTCCCTGTTTTTAGTCATCTCTGCATGTCTCAGCTTTGCCAGTCTGGGTGGGGCAAAATCAAAGCGGGATCTTCGAGCAGTGCCCTGAAGGGCTGGGGAAGCTAGTTGCTCCCCCACCCCCACCCCCGTTCCTCTTTTCTTGGCAAGGACCACACTTCCTAGCTGGGAAGTTGCCTCTAAGTACTGAACAGTCCCTGCTTGGGAGGTGGGATGATGGGGGCAAATGAAGCTGTCTCCCTTTTATTATTCTCAGGTGTTTGGTTCTGCTGTGTTGATGAAGTTTCTTAAGAGAACTCCAGAGCCCTCCCGATGGAGGCTGCTGCCTCTTACGGTGCCATCTTGATGACATCCTCCCTCTGTGCACGATTATTTTACTTGTTCCTTTTTGTTGTTCATCTACCCTGTGTGTGTGCTTTGCTTTGGGGTACATTATAGACCTTTTGAAACATCCTATCCAGTAAGTGCAGAAGCCATATGAGGAGGAAGGCTCCCACGAAATCAATGTTAATGGAAAAAATAATTTAGTAATAGTAATAATGTCAGAAATGCTGCGCATGGTGTCAGGTAGACATTGGACCCATTGGACCCACTATGTTGTACACCTGGGAAACAGACCTGTTGGGGTTGTCGCTATATAAGGGCTGTAAATGTCTGAGCAGTATGTTCTCCTGCATACGTGAAACTAATTTTAAAAGGTGAGAAAAATGATGAATGTTGCATGTGATATTAGGAAGAAATTGTTTGATGGTAGGGACCATTTTGAAGAACAAAGAAAGACTTCTACAAAACTTAGAAAATATTCTATTGAGCCATGACAAACGTCAGCTAGAGATGTGACAAACTAGAAGCATATTTGACCTGATTATACTACTACTATTAAATGCCTATTACTATAATGGCAATTAATGAGCAGCTTGGGAGGTTATTGAAGAACTTAAACACTAATCTCGGGAAAACTCACAAATAATCTTTTACAAAGTCGAGATGCTTCCAAAGTTCAAAAAGCTTTTGAAACTGAACTGTATCAAAGTGAGTGGCTTCAATAGTGTAACTTCTGAGAGGGTTCCCTAAAGTGTCTGTGGATGTCATCGTGGAGCAGGGCTACTTGGAGTGGCAGATTCTCTGCCGAGATAGATGGAACTACGTGGGGGAAATGCCCAGTGGGACATTTTCCTCTTTTTAGTAAAGCATTCAAGTAAGTGAATTATACTCTTTTTGGGTGAAGTGCATTTGCAAACGTATCATTTTAATCCTACACGAATTACTTCGCATTTAAGAATAAATAATGGACTTATAAAAGTGCTTATAGAAGATGTTTTGAATAGAGAAGCTTCTGATGGACTTAATACATATTATTGTCATTCAAGTACGGACGGGGAATAAATTTTTAAAACAATGAATATTCGAACAAACGTGTTTTTAATACTTGCGGAATAAATCCCTAAAACTGGGTGGTAACTACGTTATTGACAATGCTCATTTCACAGAGTGTTTTCATCATGCTTTCTAAAATATTTGTTCCAGTTTGGTATTTTTAACTTGTGAAGACATTTTCCACAACTCTGTTTACTAATTTTATATTTTATTAAACCATAAAAGTCTAAAGCAAAAAAAGAATCCAAGAGCTCATTCACTTCTCTATTTTACAAAGCACAGAACCCTGATGATCTCACATCACCTTAATGACAACATCCTCCAACTAAATATTCAACATACAAAATTCATTGTTAAGATTCTCCTTAAGCACAAAGAAATTGTCCTTCCCATATTACCACACTGTACTCTGTATTACATCTAAAAGTAAAGGAAGAAAACAACAGCTTTTATCACAACATCTAGTTAAGTAGGAGAGATTCTAGAATACAAAACTTTTAAAGAAATTTTTATTAGCGTGCATTTATTTTATCTTTTTTTATTAAAAGCTCTTCTTACTTTTCTACCACGAAGCAGAGTCTAAGTCGTATAAGGAAGCACATTTAACCTAGTGAATTTAATCTTTCTCTTTCACAAGCATTTAAATCAAAAGTATAGAAATAAATTGATTTCAAATGATACTGGAGGAAAACGCATGCACACTTACTCCCTTTTGTTTATTAATCTTATCTAGGAATTTCTTTTCCTTTTTTTTTTTTTTTTGTATGTGGGTAGTTCCCTGGCTGGGAATCAAACCCAGGCCGCAGCGCTGACAGTGCCAGCCCAAAGCCTTAAGCCACTACACCATCAGGGAACTCCTAGGAATTTCTTTTCTAAAATGTATAAAGTACATTTCATTGTTCTGAAATTCTAGTGTCAAATGATGTTTGTAGCATAAAAAAATTACTCTTCAAAGACTCAAATTTTTACATTCTCCCCGTCTGAGAAATACCTGCCCATATATAACAATTATCTAAAGAATGACTACATTTCTAATATTTTGTTTGCAGAGCCTAAATATTCAGTAAAGCCTCAAGGTCTATGCTGATTTACATGGCCTGTTATTGACGGTAGCAAAGCAACATACAATTACACAGAACAGAAGATCTTTTGCTTTAGGAAACCTCGAAAAGCAGAACAACACATTTCTAAGCTCTGATGGTGTGCAAAAGAGAATGAGAGCCTGGGTTTGATTCCCCAGCTGTAAGCTGGAGATCCAGGCTCTACAACAACTCACAGAGTCACAGTCTTTGTCTAGGAGCCCCCTCCCCCACTTCTCTAAGACAGTCTTCCTCTTTTTGTGGAGTTTGGAAGTTGGGGGGTGGAGTGGACAGGTCTCTTTAACTCCAAAGGCTTTTCAAGATCGAAATATTTATGCCTATACTAAGCATCAAACACTCAAAATATAAGTAATATAGAACAAGAGTCTGTTTCATAGCAAATCATAAGCAATGTGCCCGCCAAGTTATGATACCAAGTCTAAAACAATGTTAAAAGTTCAAATTTTATAAGTACTAGTTTATAGTAGTTTATAGATGAAGCAAAAATATCAAACATGGAAAATATTCAGTGAAAAAGTAAAGCTATGTAAAATATATCACTTGTTACATTTGAAGTATTTCTAAGTGTGTTTTTTTAAATCTTTTAAAGCCCCTTAGCCATCTCATTTTCTGTTTTAATCATCTCTACTCAAATCCAAACTTTCACCCTTTTTCAACTTTCAGCCCTTCCCTGAAATCTTCCTTGCTTAGTCCTAGCCTTCCCGTCTTTCCTTGAATTCACCAATAGGAGAAATACTTCTGTAATGATCAATAGGTATTTAAAAATTTGTGTGCATCAATCAATTTGATTGAACAGTTCCTTCTTTTCCTTCTGGGGTACAAATGCTGAAAATAAATGGGGAAATAATCAACAATGAGCGGTAAATACTGGCTTAAGAACCAGCATGCAGTAAGGGGGCTAAGTAGAGTAAGGTCCACTTGGCGGCCTCTTCAGTTGTTGACATCTTCTTCGTCAGTGATAAATGAGGCTGGATGCACAGGAGGGGTGAAAAGAAAGCTCTGGGCCACAGCCTAGATGAGTCAGCCAGGCTCGGCTGAAATTTTTTTTGTCCAATCATTTGACATTGGCAGGCCCAAGACTGAATCATCACCATATGGGAATCCAGCAAATGATTGAGCAAGAGGGACAAGATTTCATTGGCAGGGAGGACAGAACAAATTGGACATACCTCCTTCAGGGTCAGAGGGCTGACCTGGTTTGAAGAGGGCTAAGGGCTCAAAAATATTATTCTCCGTCGTCAATGATAACTTCGTGCTCCACCATTGTGGTTCTAGTTGTCATTGTGGTAGATGGAGGCACTGGAGTAGGTGAGCTTTGGTCAGCCACAGGGGTAGATGGCAGGGTGCTCTGAGACCCAGGCAGGAGTGACAAGTCGGGAGACTGGGTAGAACCAGGGATGCAGGTGATGTGACTGGACTTTCCATCTGCATGAATGATGATGGTGGTACCGGAGGTGGTGGGGGGCTTGCCAAAGGGGACAAAATACAAGACCACAACAACGAGAGTTGTAGCAATTAGACAGGCCACTAGACACACCAGAAATGTTTTACACAGTGAGCATGGTCTTGCTGTAACCTGCAGAGGATTACAATAAGTGGATATTTTAGCAAATTACATAGTGACAGCTTAGGTAAATGATTGCAATTAGAAAAAGGCTAACCTTTTTCAATACTCTAAATGCTGTCATTTAAAACACGTATCACAATATATCCTCTCTCTCTCTCTCTCACACACACCTTGTCTACAAGTCCATGAGGATAAAATGTCCCCTCTTAGTTACCCCTTTGTACTAAGGCAATAAGACTTCGTCTCAAATGCAAATGGATTGCCTCAGGGATATGTTATGTTAAGTGATTATCAGCTACCAACATTGCACTATAAATTAAATTATCTAATTAGTCCTCCTGGGTAGAAAAGTAATGAAAGATACATCGGAACATTTAGATGGGTTATCTTGGGGTGATGGAAAATTGCAGACATTCTTTTGTTCACTATTATTTCCTGTTTTCACATTACATATTGAGATTTTATTATTAGAAAATTATTAAATATATTTTTATCTATTGAACAGAAATAAAAGGACTTTTATTGACCTTGGAAAGACCTCAAAAGAGGAAGTCTCTGGTATGGAGGGGATTTTAAAGGAATAGAACACAGCATGGATAAACAGGTGGGGGCTGGAAGCTCTAGGTCCTTCCTGGAGATCGTGGAATGGTAGCTCAGAGGAAGTGGAGTAGCCACAGGACACGGCCAATGAGGGGTTGAATGAGAGAGTGGGGCCATGGAGCAGGCTTGCCTGTCCCATTCTCCATTGTGCCAAACGACTACTGAAGACTCCCCACCTCCCCCAGGCCCCAAACCTTACCCACTGTGGCTGCAAGGTCATATTAGGCAATCTACAACCACACTGTGCTCCTTCATGCAAACAGTTCGGATTTCTGGGTAACTGCAGAAAAAGAATTTAGAAACAAACAACCTTGATTTTTAAGAATGAGGAAAGTTTATTTTATCCAGGGACATTAATATACAAAATATATAAAAATATGAGTCTAAGATGTATTAAATGAAGAATTAACCAAATTCTAGGAGAATCTGAAACTCTATGGTTTAAGGATATGAATTATACAAATACACTTTTCACATCATATGATCAGAGAAGAAAAATAGAATGATCATCTCAGTAGATCCTCAAAGGTCATTTAACAAATTTCAGCATTCAGTTCTGACAATAGCAGACAATTAAAAACCATCTTGAAGAAGTAAAAATAAAAGAATAATTTCCAAATGTGACAAAGAATGTTTACCTCAAAATAATGACCAACATCATATGTAACAACGAAACATCAGACACTTCATTTCAGGTCAGAAGTGAAGAATGTCTCCTACTACCAACATTAGGTAATTTTTTTTTAGAAGTTCTCATTAATACATATGAATAATGGAGATGTGAAGATAAAACAACATTATTTGCATGCGATATGATTGTGTACAAACAGAATTTCATGTAATCTATCAAAATGATAAAAACTTATTAAGTTGGCTGATTATAAAAATATGAAAAATATGTGTAACAACACTTGTTTTATGTGTAATGTGTGTGTGTGTTAGCAATTGCTATTCATAATAGTAATAAAGCATATAAAATGGTTAAGCAGATAAAATGCTGGAGAATTTACATCAAGGAAACCATAAAACTTTACTGAGGAACAAAACGACAACTTGAATAAATGTCCTCTTATTAGAAGTTTTAGTTGTACAAGCTCTCAATTCTCTGAATTTTAATTTTGAGCCTTATGGAACTTCCTGGAGGAAAAGGGAATAGGTACATTGACAAAAATTTCATGCAGCAACATAAATCAACAAGAAGACAGGAAGCAAAATATTAGCAGGATTTTCTCTGCAAAGGATCATGGGTGACTACTTTTTCTTTGTAATTTTCTACATTTTCCAAACATTCTAAAATAAACACATAGAATAATTGTAAAAAAGAAAAAACAAACAGATCTTCTACCCCTTGTTTGGGAGGATCTAAAAGGTTGTCTGTCAGATTATGAACAAATGGAAAATTCTAACTACGAGTATTCCTTTTCATAGTCTCAGAAGTTGGTTCTACCATTTGGGTTTTCTTTTTATATTTTTAAGCATAGTTGATCATTTGACTTAATGAAACTAATTGCACAAATGTTTTAGGCATATGGGGACAGACCAAAGTCATATTTAATATGTTATAAATTAGGTGATGTACATAAAATATTAAAGCAGTGATATTTTTCAGCTTCCCTGACATATGAAACATCCTATAAATTAAAGTTCTGGTGCTGTAATTACTGAATCCCCAAACTGATCACAAACTGATCACAGATACAACCTTCAAGTATTAAAGCAATTCTTATGTCAAATTCTATCTTTGTATTTATTTTGTTTGACTTGTCAGTTGGTTCTACAGCCTCAAGTTAATTATAAAGTTTACTTGGTGTTGTTAGAAACATAGTAGTCAAGGTTTTTTGAAAAGTAGTTTCTTATAATGAGAAAACTATATGTGAGAAACTTGAGGTCAGTTTCTGGCGGTCACACTCTAGGTAGACCCCTCATGTTTCAGTTCCTCATTTGTAAAATGAAGCCATTTGTTTCAATGATGAATGAGACCCTTTATATGTTCTAAGAAGTAGAATTTTTACATTACTAGAGTAATACATTTTAAGCATAATTCCTCCTCCATTAGACATTTTTCATGTTACCACTTTAAATATGTAGAAGTATAAATAATATTGTTAATACCTGCTATATTTCAACACTCAAATTTTGTCTATTGGTGCCTTCTTAGAGGTTTTTGATATAAATATAACATTTTAGGCAAAAAGTCTAATGCAATATTTCCAAGTGACGTGAAAGCTCTATTTGGCATATTAAGTAACTCCATCAACACTTAATATTACTGATAATAACATACCAGATTGCATTCATCCTATAACAGCAAACATCAGAAAAAAAAATTTTAATTTTCTGGAAGAATTAAACATTCATTGCTGAAAGTAAGAATACTGGACGTGAAAGGATTCAAAGGTATTTACAATACTCACCAGCTCAGCTGCACACTGCTCACTGCCCACGGCGTGCTGCCACTGTTTCCTATCCATTCTGAGAGTGCCGGCTTCTCAAACACGGCTCCAAAGAGGTCTCTGCTCACTCTGGATTAGCAGTTAGGAAATACTAAATTTATATTAAATTAATAATTGTATGTTGATTCAGTCCGGATTGTGTAAGCTAAGAGTCATCTATTTTCTGAAAAAAAAAAATTCCATATTAAATCCCGAAGTACACAGTTTGTGAGAGTTGGGGGAAAATAAACAGAAAAATGAGCTCCCTCAAAAATGAGCACGCCGAAAACGAACTGTAAGACTGACGCTAAGCTTCTGAGCCTGTGGAAACCCCCTGCCCTCCTTATTTCCCAAAACTTATTTAAAATCACAGAAGCTTGATTCCTCACAGGTTAGGCATTTAGTTTTTTGCTTCTAGAAAAGCCTACAAGGCCACTCCTTGATTACAAATATTGCAGAATTCCGCGGCTAAACAAAACAGAGGGATTATGGTGATGACTAATGTCAAAACTGTCCAAGAATAAGACAATACTGAGATTACTGGAGAGTGATAAATTTAGGTGAATAGTGACTAAAATCTACCAAAGATTTAAATCAAGAGCTATATATTGAGATGGAAAATGAAAACAAAAACTTATTAAAATGACTTTAGCTAGAGTTAAAAATAAAAATAAGAGTAAGTACACTTCGGTAGCTCTTGATTATATAAATCAAGGATTATCCCCAGTAAATCTTGTTTGCTTCTTAGGACATTATATGTTGCTTTAGGCCATGTAATAATCATCACTGTGATGTCTCCTAATCTTTTGGATGAGTGAGAACTGGAAAAGAAGGAACGTCTTTGGTACTTTTCCAGTTCTCCCAAGCAGTGTATGTGACACAACACGCAAAACTGAGGTGGTGTACCACATCTGACTGAGAGCTGATGCTCTCTGGCCCTTGGGCAAAGTTGCACACAGTATAAAATACAGAGGAAAAACATGACTTTAAAGATTGTTTTTAGTCACACATCTCCCATAGGCCAACCACTTTGGACGGGGGGTGGTCAGTGACATAAATTTCCAAAATATTAATACACTTATACATACCCTAATTCAAGAGCAGATATGTCTCCTTGTGTGGAATAGGTATATTCATGAAAATTAAATATTATGTAACCTAATTCCAAGACTTATGCAAATAATAAATGACTTTATGTTTTAAGTCACTGTTAGTTGCTTTTTTCTTTTTCTCTTCTTCTCTTTGATTCTTTAATTTTATTTTGTACCTTGTGTTGTTTAATCGAGAGTTGTTCTGAGTGCATCTGAAACCACTAGTATGTAACAGTTGGAAACTGAAATCTTCAAATTATAATTCTAAACTTGGTGATGCTGTAAATCTTCGAGTAGCAAAGAATGAGAAACAGAATCAAGAACCTGACTTTCTATCTTTTTTTAGATTTAGTCTGTTACATTTTATTAGAATGATATATGACCTCTCCAAAATAAACAAGAAAGTCAGAAAACAGTGAAAATGTTCTTCGATGTATTGAAAAAAAAAAATTACTGGCAAGCTAGAATTCTATGCTCAGCAAAAATACTTATCAAGTAAAAAGTTAAAACAAGATCATTTAAAGTTATCAGCAACAAATACTCAGTTAAATGCAAAAAAGTAGATCTCAGTTGGAAGTGTTGAGATGTAAAAAGGAAACGTGACAAGACAACAGTGTCTACTATGACTCTGGTTTCTTACTATTGTACCGGAGATCCTAATCAGTGCTGAAAAATGAGAAATTAATGATATAAAGATGCTAAACTATTCCTATTTGCATATAATATGATTGTAAATATAGAAATCCAAAGAACCCAGAAACTATTAGAGAGATTAGTGGATACAAAATTAGTAAACAAATTAATTTAACAAATGAACTGTATATTTATATACCAGAAATAAATATTCAGAAAACTGAAACTTAAAGAGATATTACTGGAAATTTTCAAGTAGCTAGAAACATACTAATAGAGGTGCAATACTTATGAAATTTTATTAAGTAAATCATTAATGAAGTCCCAAATAAATACTCGTATACTGCTGGCAGCAGTATATATTAGTAAGACCATTTGGAAAACATTTAATGTTATCTAGTAAATTTGAAGACATTCATATGCTATGATTTATTAATTTCATCCCTGGTATGTTCCTGAAGGAAATACACACACACACACACACACACACACACACACACACACGAGAGGTAATTGTTCAGGATCCTTAGAGGAACTGAAGAGATGGTGTCCCCAAGTTCTTTTGCAAATATCTCTGAAATGAAAATGTTATCCATATGTTATAGTAATGGAGCCAATTTTAAATTCCAGAAATGTCAACTGTTCAAAGCACTTGATAATAGTACAAAGAAATGAAATATGTTGTCCAGAGAGCATGAATGTTGGTGTCATTTAAATTTCTTCTTGGCTCTGAAAATCAGCTAAAAAGCAAGATCAATTTCTGTTTTTTCCCCATTACCATGGTGATTTGCTTATGAAATCTCTAATAGGGAAATAAAGAATTTTGAGAAAGTTATTCAAAAGCTCAATAGAGTAAGAAAAAAATAAACTAAAATAATAGAAGTTAAAACATCCTAGATAAATGAAGTTTTATTACAAATGTTTATACTAATATATATATGTTACGTATATGTGTATATGTATATAAGTATACATATATACTAAAATATTAACAATAATATATCCATAAATATAGAAATATTAACTACATATTTATATATAAATATATCATGTATATGCATATAAGTATCCATATATACAAAATATTAACAGTTCTGGCATTGAGTAGAGTACCCATACTTACTAATATTACATATATACTATTTGTATGCATTAGTATATTAATATACTATTTGTATATTAGTATATCAGTAATATACTAATATATAATATGAGTAATTATATATGTAAATTCAATGCTTCCTTTTGTCTCATACTAACAAAAACAAACAATTGTCAGGGACTACAATAGACATAAACTACTTTAATCTTCAAAAAGAAATTTAAAAGTATTAAGCCCATATTACACGTGATGAAACCAAGATTCAAAGAGTTAAAGACATGTTCTTCAGGTTGCAAAGCCATTTGTTGCTGCAGAGCAGAAGTTCAGTCTCTATTCTCAGTCAAACATGCATGGAGGAACCAGAAAATTGCTTCTTCAAGTAGATGTCTAATAGATCAAACACTTAGCAGCCAGATACTCTGATGTAAGATGTGAGGTCACACATGTGAATTGGATTTACCTAAAAGTGTTCTATGACCACCATTAGAAAATTTAAAGAAAAACAAGCATCCACATGAGGCCAGATTGATCATTCTACTTTAGATCCATTTACTAGTTTCCATCACTCAATACCCCAACTGACCGTCTTGCTTCCCTTTTTCCATTATTCTGAAACATTTACTTTATATGACTTTTTCCAAATAGAACAGAAAGTATAAGAATAAGGGATTATTTTAAAGATAACTCACAAATTTAAGGAAAATAATTACCTATACACTATTGAAGTTTTGTAGGTTTTTGCAGACTTTTTCAATGCATATGTAAAGATGTTTATTATTTTTTGTTCATTTTAGCGTGTTTTATTGGTTACTGACTGTCCATTACATAAAGGCACTGTGGTTTACTTAACCACACTTCCATGCTTAAGTATTTAGATGGTTCCTACTTTACTGACATAATATTCAATATGATACCCATTTATAAAAATATTTTTTCCAAACTTTGTTTATTTCCTTAAGTTACAATATAAAAGTTGAATTAATTAGATAAACTCAATAAAAATTGCTAAATTGACAAAGAAAATTGCATCAGATTACACTGTCACTAACAGTGTAACCAGACTGCCCTACTCACAGTGTTCTTGTTTTGACCATTTTTTTCAATCTTTGCTAATAGGGTCAGGAAAAAAAAAATGTGTGTGTGGGATTGGTTTTACAACTCTGAAATAAAATAATTAATAACAATTTACATATTATTCAATATTCATATTTATAAAATATATTTATATATGCTTATTCATGTTCATGTTTATTCATAATCGCATTTATGTTTTATGGCAGTTTAACTATTTATGGTTCAGTGTACTTTTGTCCAGTCAACATTTTATGTTTCAAAATACTAATGACTTTTGTCCTGTACTACAAGTATTTTTCAGAAGTTTTTTCCTGTTTTTTAAGAGATTGTTTTGACTTAAACAAGTTTTAAAACTTAAGAGCTTAATTATCTCTGGTTTTTATATTTTTATTTTCAACAATTAAATCTTTAGTGCATTTGAAATCGAATTTGTTTTTCCCCAAATATTTAACCAATTTTTTCCAGAACATTTATTGTACATTTTCTTCCCCTCCAATTCATGAGTTTTTCCACTGTAGATTATTTTAAACACTTTAACCTAATTACAAACAATTATTGAACCCAGGACAATAAAATGTTGTTTGTTGAACATTCTGGTTACCACATAAAGGGCATAAATATTTTGACAAATATGTCATGAACATCCAAACTTTTATGCTTTTCTGGGCTGTAGGAAATTGGTCTACATATGCCATATCTTATGGGGTTTACTAATTATTGGTTACACATCTAGTTGCTATTCAGATGACATCCTGCTGTCTATTCTCCACAATCATTTTCCTGATTCTCATCAATGAGAATATGCACATGACGTTTGATGTGTGTCCTTTCTTTTGACACCACTTTTTTCTGAAAACATTTCCACCCTTTAATTACCTTATGCATTTCTTCATATTTATCCAGTGACTAAAATTCTCTGTAGATATTATAGTACCCTGTGAGCTCTGCTACGGGACTGAGCACAAGATATTTTAATTAAATGTATTATAATGTCAGTTCCTGGAGGGCAGGGACCAGGCCTAGTTTTTGAAATGGATTTCCTGAGTGGTTAGTACTCAACAGCTCAATTTACAAGAACTTATTTAATATTGGGTCACTAATTGATAAATTACTGGTTTGGATTACAAAGTTCTGTAAATAAGTAGTTTATAATAATTACTAAAGAGTCTCTTTTATGACACTCAACAGAGTTGGAGGACACGAATTAATTAGTTCACACAGGTATTGAGTATCATTTTCTAGTCTGAGAATTCTATCTAAGTTCTCATTTCCACCAACTTGATAGAACCCGTCAGTCTTGCATCCTCTTGGATGGCTATATTTCAGTGTATCCCCTGCTTTGTGTAAATCCCCATGAAAATGAAATCTAGACCCTTTGTAACTGTTATAACTACCTCCTAAAACCACCCTGTCCAGAGTGAATCAAGCAGCCCACTTTGACACAGTGGCATGAGCTAGGGTAGTGGAAGAGTGAGATTGCATTTGTTAACATTATGAGATATTTCCATTCATTCATCAAAAATATATATACCGGGGGGACCAAAACATATTAATATATACACATTTTAAGAGATGTTATCTATGCATTACATAAATACTGGAAGTAACCACTTTGAGCACTTCTTGTAATTGCAGAAGTCAAATGTGACTTGTATTCATCTTTTCTTATCAGTATATATTATTACAATTTTAATACAGGTTTTATTCTTTCTTAAAATGTGTATACATTTTTTGGCACCCTTTGTATATTCAACAATAAAAAGTATAAAGAATAACAATACAGACACTTACCTTACTTGTACATGTCTACCTCCTACCATAATACATAGATAGATGTCACTAATACAATTGAAGCCCATATATGCTTCCTAGATAGTATCTTCTATGCCCAGAAAGAGCCAACACCCTGAAGTATGTGGTTATCACTCCCTTGTTTTTCTTTATAGTTAGACTCTACATCACCATAGCTTTAGAGATTGAGTGGTAAATGTATTAAACTGTATGCTTCTGGACTTGCATTTGTTTATTTTATTTCTCTCTTGATAATTCTACTTCAAACAATGCTGCTGCAAAAATCATCCATGTTTCCCAGCACTTCTCTAGGATATCCAGTTGACCCTCAAACAACGCAGAGGATTAGGGACACCCACCCACACAGGCAATCAAAAGCTGAGTATAACTTTTGACTGCCCTAAAACTTAACTGCTAGTAGCCCACAGGTGACCAGCAGCCTTGCCAATAACTTAAATAGTCGAATAACACATATTCTGTATGTTACATGTATTACATACTATATTTTTACAATAAAATAAGCTTAAGCAAAGAACATATTATTTAAAAAATCACAAGGAAGAGAAAATAGATTTATAATATTTATTGAAAAAAGTCCACATGTAAGTGACCCATGAAGTTCAAACTTGCGTTGTTTCAATGGTCAACTGCATATACATACATGTGTGTACACACACACACACACACACACACACACACACACACACACACGATGGCATTGCCATATTTCAGGGTATTTCAAATTTACTGGAAAATGCCAAATATTATCCTCAGCATTTGTACTAGTCTGTATTCCTACAAGTCATATATAAAAGTGACCATTTTTCTAGATCACTGTCAATGCTTGAGATTTTCAGACTTCTAAAAAAATAATTTCTGATCTAGCAGATACACACTTCCTCAGTGCGGCTTTAATCTGGACTTCTATGGTAATTAATGGGCTGAGGGTCTGAGGATAGGATGCTTGTTGGCCATTTTTATTTCCTTACAACATGAGGCAGGGAATGCACAATGGGCAGGAGACCTAGTAGAGGTGGTACTACTGTTCACTAAGTAGAGGAAGGAAGTGGAGCAGTAAATGTAGTGGAGGAATACAATTACAAAACTAGTACCTCCTTTCTCTGCAGCCTATACATCCGCCCCCTACTAGATGCCTTCTCTTGTATATCCCAAAGACACCCCAGCATTCACTGGGTGGATCTGGCCTGGGCTGGGTCTCATGAACTTGTCACCCTAATATGCAGGGTCATGTGCTTTTCTCCAAGAACACTCACTGCAGGGGTGGAGCACAGAAGATAGATTGTTTTGTGTGACATAACCTGAACGGTGGCATTCTAGGAGAACAATGGAAGACAAGCAGGAGATCCAGTTATGCTTAAAGTGAGGGAGCTGGTCCAGAATAGGTAGGTAGGGATACAATGATGCCTGAAGGAGGATAGTTATGGGGGGAAACAAGGGCACTGATGGTCCCAAGGAGGTCCAAGGACAGGTATAATGGCAATCAGAAAACGGGAGCTACAGAGAAGGAGGTGTTTGTGGTCAGAGTATAAAATCATTTAGACTTTCAGTGTGGGAGTTGTTCTTGCAGATGACAGGGTTTAGGGAGGGGCTATGGGTTGTCGGAGGCTGAATGACTACTAACTACGTAAAATGAGGGTCACTGGCACCAAAGCAGTCAAAGAATTTTGATGCTGAAGGCATGAGTAGTGAAAAGGACTGAATGGGTGTCAAATGAGAGTGACCAGGAGCTGAAAAATGACTGTCACAAGGGAAGGTAGAAGGTAGAATAGCCAAGTGGCAAGAGGCTCAAATAATATGTGTTTTAGTAAGAAAACATAAGTAGTGGTTTGCCAACAATGATGGAAAAACTAGAATGCTCACCTTCCACTCACCCCCTCCCACTGCCACCCCTAATCTTCCCAAACTGTGCCACAAATGACACTGAGTAATGAATTATAGTCACTAACGAAGGTAGAGGGAAGCATTAATTCTATGGAAAAAGATAGCATTCCTCAAGGCAAAAATATGGTGGAATCACTGTTGAAAGAGACCAGGAGAGTTAGCTTACTTTGTTACGGGTATTCCATGGGGCACGATGGGAGAGTTTAGGGAAAAAGGGAAAGAATTGAGGGGTGAACTAGGAGACAGGAAGTAGAGAGCAAGATGGGAAAGGAAGTCAGGTCAAGGATTGGTGGTGAGAAGGGTTCACTTCCTGTGAGTCAGAACCCAGGTAGAATTTGGAGATGATTGTTCCGTTGGGTACTTTATTTAAAGCTGTTTCATTGCAATACAAGCCAAAGCCTGATATCTCAGGGTTGCAAACTGTGAGGTGTTGACAGAATGAGTCAAGTCTAATTCAACACTTTCACCAAACATTTCTTAACCATGTACTGTGAGCGTGGCACTAGACTAAGCCCTGGGGATTAAACATTTGTATAGCTTGACTTTAGAACTGTAGGAACAATTAGCTTGTAGTCCCAACATGCTCAATAAACGTAATTGCTGGCCTCCCTACACTTGGTTTTATTCCCAATCTTTAAAATATTCTATTTGCCTAGGGGTGGAATCTCTGAAAAACAAATGAAAAGTATCTTATGGTTAAAAATAAATAAATAAACACCTCAGACTCTCTCAGTCATGTTGGAAGTCTAATTCAGACAAACAGGCTGCAGGAAGGGTCCTGTGAAAGAAGGGTATGGAAGGTCCTTACTGGGTGGACTGCTTTCCTCACATCACGTTATTTCAATTCTTGGAGAATGAGACTACTTCCACCTCAACTCGAGGATTTTTCCTAAGCGGTTTATGTGGGCATTGCAAGCACAAATTCATTCTGATACTTCTGCAGAGCCAAATCTTCTAGAAAAAGTAGTGGTCTCTTTAGAGTACATATTGCATGTGCTACTATTTGTAATAAACTAGTAATAAATCCTTTGTTTCTTAATAAGTTTTTTGTTGAGGCTACAAAAACTTTTTAATTTGAGACTATGGTGTAAAAACTTAGCTAAATTCTGAAGAACCATTTAGAAATTGTTCCCTGAAATCATGTACCCTATTTTCTACCTGGCTATGTTTGTGCTGTTAATATTGTGGAAAAGTGACATTGAATCTGTATCTGCAGAAATTAGTTTCTCAAATGGTTGAAAGGAAAAGCTTTATCAACAAGACAAGGAATAACAAGTGCTGGAGAGGGTGTGGAGAAAAAGGAACTCTGGTACACTGCTGGTGGGAGTGCAAACTGGTACAACCACTGTGGAAGGCAATGTGGAGGTTCCTCAGAAAATTGGGAATGGAGCTACCATCTGACCCAGCAATCCCCCTTCTGGGGATCTACCCAAAAATTGAAAACCTTAATTCACAAAGACTTATGTACCCCAATATTCATTGCAGCACTGTTCGTGGTGGTCAAGCCATGGAAACAACCAAAGGTCCCTGCGACAGATGACTGGATAAAGCAGCTGTGGTACATACACACCATGGAATATTACTCAGCTGTAAGAAAAGATGAAATATTCCCATTTGTGACAACGTGGATGGACCTGGAGATCATCATGCTTAGTGAAATAAGCCAGACAGAAAAAACCAAGAACCATATGACTTCATTCATATAGAATATAAAACAGAGTAACACAGAAACAAAAACTCATGGACACGGTTAATAGTTTAGTGGTTACCTGAGGGTAAGCGGGGAGGTGGGCATGAGAGGAGGGAGGGGGAGCCAAATACACGGTGGTGGAAAGAGAACTGACTCTGGGTGGTGGACACATAACACAACACATAGACGGTGCACTGTGGAATTGTACACCTGGGACCTATGTAATTTTTGCTAACCGATAGTACCCCAATAAATTTAACAATAAAAAAGAAAAAATGAATCAAAATCTAAATGATAGCCATTTAATCACACAATGAGAGGCTTGTATATTAGAAATGTCTTTTCCTATAAAATTGTGCCTATTTTAATCTTTAATATAAGTGAAATAAAAACTGTTGCAAAACAGATTTGCCAATAGAAAGCTAGATTATTTCATGGCAGGTAGAAAGCTCAAGCATAAGGCAAGTGGAAGAGTTAAAAATGTTTTCTACTACTTACTGGATTTTAAGTTGTTCAACATCTGTAAGATGTGTCTTCTATTTTCCTTCTGTTCCATGGTAACCAATTTCACAATCCCAACTCTAGAAATATCTGTCACTTTGTTCAATGCCTTTTATAGTTGAAGATTTCAGGAAATACTAGACTTAATTAACATTAACTATAATAAATACCCAGGGGTGGAGTTCAATAATTATGATTCATATTATAATCTTCATCTTTGGGAATAGGATATTGGAGCATGTATATTAAATGGCTGGATACTTTCCAGACAGCCCTCATATATTTTATGAAACAATAATATAACCATGTCATCATGTGACTGAAAAATATTTGCAAAACTTCTTTTTTCATGAGCCAAGTCTCTGAAATCTAGTACAAAATGTCTTCCATTAACATACTAGTATATTAATATCAACATAGTAAAATATTCAAAAAGAAATAGATGGACCACTTATCTGAACAAAAGTCCCAACCCATTTATCTATATTGCCATATTTTGCAGTGTATAATGTACACTTTTCCCCCAATTTGTGAGGGACAAATAAGGATGCACATTATACGTGGACAGCACTAATTCTGTATATAAATATTTTTAGTTCTTTTATTTATGCTTATGAATTAAAAGTGCAACTCTAGAATTCAATAATAATATCTTTATGCAAAATAATACCCTGGAATACAATAATCCAATTTTTGTAATATAAAAAAATTTTATACATAAAATTTCTTGTACCTTGTATCTGTTCTTGTGTTTTGTAATTATTTGTTCAATAAAATTTCTTATACCATAATGTTAAAAAATAAATGCTGAAATTACTTTATAATACAAAAAACAAGTACCTAAATATAAACAAATAAAAATTTGAATTAAAAAATTAAAATGAAAGATTTTTTTTCCTGAAAGTTTGGACCCAAAACATGGGTGTACGTTATACACGGGAGCACGTTATACACAGCAGATTACAGTATTAGGAAAGTTTACTGGCAACCACTCAAACCATTTTAAGCTCTAGACTTTCTTAACTCCAAAACACTGTTTCAGTAAAGGTGTCAATTATCTCCTGAAAATAAGAAGAAAGCAAACTTTTAGCTTACCTGTCATTTAGTTAAAACCATGGCTCCAGTCTATTGTCTTGATTTGTGTAATTACTCAGCTGTTTTCTTAACTGAAACATGAAATGTAAGGGGCCATAGAAATGAGTTCATCCCATTTCCTCATTTAACAGATTTTCAGAGTTGTGGCAAAGTAGAGGTTCCCTGACAACCAAGTTCACCATTCATGATATCTGTCCTTTAGGCTTTGCTTTAAATATCACTAAAGCAGAAGTTGTCGTTTCTTTGAGAAGTCATAGATAAATAACCAAGCCAGGGAAAAAATGATCAGAGTGAATTGAGAAGCCAGCTTAGCTAGAATAAGGAGAAAGATAGAGGAAGGAGATCTTCCTAATTAAAAGTAGGCTGGCTTGGAAAGTTCTACCATATTTACTGTGTAAATAAATTCTGTGATGCAAGTTACATTACTGTTTAACTCTTTGTTGGTCTGGAAAATCCAGGTTATTTTTTGAATTGGATATCCTGCTCAAGGCCTACATTCTCCACTAAACTTTGCCTGGTGAGCTGATAAAAAAATCTATTAATCAGGACATCATTCCCTGATGACTTCACCTGCTAGCTCGTGTTTATAATAACTGGACTATGAAGAGCTCTGTTCTAACTTAACAACTTGGCATTTTACATTTATTTTGCTTAATACTTCGTTCCAGCATACCTTTCACTAGAGATGACTTAGTTACAAAATTTGGTTCATTACTAAAGAACAATTGTTCATTCATTCATTCATTTAACCAACACCTACTGACATCCACTTCGTGCCAGGGAGAGGCCTATGCTAAGTGCTGTGGGTTCAGAGATAAAAGACAATTTGCTCAGCCAGATAGGGAAAATGAGTGATACTCAGCAGGTGATTACAATACAGTGTGGCTTATACCTGAATAAAGGTATTTACTCACTTGTTTGAGCACTCAAAAGACAGTGCCAAACTACATAAGCCAGTTGGTGATACTAGGGAAGTCGTTGTGCAGGGTTCAGCAACTACGCTGACTTTAAAGCAAGGATAAGTAGTAAGCCAGGCCAAAAAAGAAGAGTGAAAGTTCTAGAAGAGCCAGCAGCCTATGATAGAGACCAGTGGAACCACAGGTAATCCATTGGGGGCAGGCTGGAAAGAAAAGGTGGTGGCAGATCTCATGTAAGAAACTAGATTTTATTATGTAGGCTATTTGAAATCTCAGGATTCACCTAAGTATGAGGGTGACAAATATAGCATTTGTATTTTTGAAAGCTTCCTCTAGCTGAGGCAGAGAGAATGAGTTGAAAGGGCAAGATGAGAGAGAGGGAACCCAGGCTGGAAGTTGGAAGAACTGAGTTTAAGAAATAGTAAATAGGTAGAATCAATGGACTTTATACATTTAATTATGGGTCAAACCAACGTCTGAAATTAAAATTTCAGTTAATAGGATTTTCAATGTACATAGCTTTTTGTGACTGGGCTACTAACAGCTGAAAATCTTCACTTGTGTATCTCACCAGCTTGCTGGGGATTCTAAGCTCGTATAAACCCGAAATAAGCATTTTACAAAACGATACCATGTTGAACTCTCATTGCCAGTGGATGGTTGAGTGCTTAAGGTCAGCTTTCCTGAAGTGGCTCTCCACCGTCCTATGGCCCCCATACCTCCATGCCTACATCACCAAGGCAGTTTCCCCAACATCCTTTGTGGCCTCGGCGTTTGTCATGAGCACCCAGTGTCCACCATGGAGAAGGCCCTGTTAGTGAGTACAAACTCCCCCTGTGTCTGTAGCTCCCAGAGTTCCTGTATTTTCACACTAGCCCACACTTGGCATTTAGCAATTTGTTAAAACATTTAGTTGCATTCCTACCTGTGTTGACCATCTTCCTGCTGTGTTCTGCCACACACGAGCCAGTACTTGGGTGCCACCTCGCCTTGCAGGCACCTGTCTTTGAGTTTCAGGCTAGTAGACAGCCCTGTGGTTTCAGTTCTCTGCTGGGTTCAAAATGTCCTGCCTTTGTGGATTATCCATCTCTTTCTCGTTAGGGTAAAAGTGATGCTCTTTTCAGTTTCCTACATCTTAGTACACTGGTGTTTTAGGCAACCTAACTGCTCCGAATTGCCATTTTCTCCTTGATAAAATAAGGTCATTAACACTTACTTCATTGAATCATCAAGAAAATTTTCTGAGATATAAAGCACACAGTCCTCAGTAGGTGCTTATTATATGTCCTCCTACCCTCAAATTGCCCACTAGTGTTTATTAGGAACTCATTAAAATTCTGTTGCATAAATCATGTTATTTCTACACATTCTAATGACTGGGTGGCAATTTTGGTGCCCCTTATAAACTGTTTCAACACAAGTTTTCACTCTTTCCAAGATTAAAATGGTTGATAAAGTTAACAGGGATGACAAGATTCTAACCAGGGCACCTGATCAAAATAGGTCTATTGCTATAAGGGAGCCCATGGGATTTCTTTTGCCTTTTATTCATTTAATTGATTCACTTATTCAACATTGGGTATCAGCTCTTACTATGTGATCGCTAGGTATTGTTCCAGCCTGGCCTTTGTGGTTACCATTCAGGAGCGATGACCAGGTAGCAAAACGTCGACGCGATTGTAAATTATGTACAGAAGCAGACCCCAGTGTAGGGCAAGTATGAAAATGTAGGTTGAAATCAGAATAAAACGATAATTAAGTTCTCACTCACACAAAATGGAAAGCAATAAATGAACAAGATAAACAAACAAACAAAAACTCACAGACACAGACAACAGGTTAGTGGTTACCAGAGGGTAAGGGGTGGGGGAGTGGTAGACAAGGGTAAGGGGGTCAATTATATGGTGACTCTGGGTGGTGAGTACACCATGCAATATATAGATGACGTATTATAGAATTGTACACCCGAAACCTATATAATTTTACTGATCAATGTCACCCCAATACATTTAATAAAAATTTAAAAACTAAAAGTAAAACACATAAAGGTCCCAATCTACCTCAAAGAAAGAAAAGTTATAATCAACCAAAAGAAAAAGTTGACTGAAACTAGTGAGAGAACCATCTTTTAGTATATTTCTGTCTTGAAACTGTACCGTATATTTTATAATCTGCTTTTTTACATTGTCAAGATATTTGAAAATATCATGACTGAGCTGTATTTCATCATGTAGCCTGTCTGCTTTCAAATATTTGTTTTTCAATATTTTGCATATGTAAAACTATTAGAAATTTATCTGTACCATGACGTTTTCTCTAGTTAGGCATATCCTTAGCATAGATTCAAATAATTACACTTACTCTGACAAAGGGTACAACATTTTAAAGACTTCAGTACAAGTTGCCAAGTTTTTACCCCCAATACACTTATACAATAATCCAATATACAACAATAAAATATACAGTAACAATGCCATCAACCAAATACAAGTTTGCCTATGTCACTTCATGCTCTCCACAATTGAGTGCATTTTACTCCCAGGACCATTAAGTGGGGTGCGGGAAGGGCATTTGTTATTTTATTTTGAAATATTTATGTTGAAGATTTTTTGGTTACTGAATTTTCATTCTGCTCCATCATATTATTTGTTAATATGCTTTGCACATGTAACTGAAGAGACCTCAGTGATTTTCTGAGAGTGTGATTATTTTTAAAATTTTATAATTAGTTTCTCCTTGGGGAAAAAGGTGTACCTCAGCCTCCACCAGAGATTGTGGATTGTCCCTCAATTTCCGAAGAATCACGACTCTAAGGAATGCCTTGGGAATCTTGAAGAAAATGAGGGTGGCAACACAGAAATTTTTCTAAAAGGCATAGACGGAGCTTTAGGTGCTTAAAGATCAAAGTGGAGCCCCAGTGCTGCTATTTATTGCAGAAATGGGTGAATTATTTAAAAATCTAGTTTCCCCAAAAGGAAAATCAGAGTTACAAGGGCCTTCATCCTACTACAATGGTGAATTGACGGAAATATTAATACACCCCCGCCCCGCAAAGTCTTAATAGTGGTTGTATTTTTCCCGGGGGGTGGTCTGGGCCTTTTGAGGAGAATCTCTTGGCTGCACTGAGCTGTTTCAAAGCATCTGAATTTCAGCCAGCCATGGCATAGCCCAGTAAGCGATTGTTCTTATTTTCACTTGAAACTGGTCTTTACACCAACTTTCTGAAGTCAGCTTTTCATCTTAGCTGTGAGAAAGAACGTCCTCGTGGCTGCCGAGCAACCTTTTGTCCTGATATAGATGAAGTTGCTATGACTCAAACAACGACAATCCTAAATAAATTATATTATGTCTTTAGCTTCACTGAAAGTGGCCCCACCTTTTACCCTAGAGAGGGAACAGAAGTGCTGATCTAAACAGAATCCTAGATTGTCAAGTTCTGAGGGCATTCTGCCTCTGCTCAAACGGCTGAGAAGTCATCTCAAACCAGTAAATTTAAGTCATCTTAACTAAGACTTAAATGGGATTAAGGCTCTTAACGGATCTAGTGGCTTGTAACTAAATAAACATGATGTTCCTCCTGTTTGTGCTAGTAAATAATGGCCCAAGATTAAGTCGGGGCAGAAGTCACTGAAAATCTGAAGGGGAACTAAAAGAAGGATACTCCAAGAATATCAAAGACTGTTACCAGAAATGTTAACCCAAATGAGAAAACCACAAAACTATGCCAATTCGATTCCCACGATTCCCAGCCAGAGAACTACCCCCCAAAAAAACAAAAAACAAAAACTACGCCAAGGCAGCTAAAGACAAGAGTTAACAGCACCATCCAAGAAAATAAATAGAAGCTAAACCTAAGGATCAGGGTCCACTAGGTGTGATCTTGAAACAAAGTCAAGAAGAGAGGGTTTGGCCACCGTGTTTTATTATTAAATATCTGTGCTCCGTTTATCTGGGAAGCAATGCTTTAGGTTCTTAGAGCAGTTGTGTTCAGAAGTGCTGCCTAGGATCTGCTAAAATCATCCTAGTGATTGTGATGCATCTACAACACAGTGTTAAATTTCTGGTAATATTGTTAGGAAGGGAAAATACACTAAAAAGTTTCAAAGTAGCATATGCTAAAATGTGGAAATCAGTGACAAAGAAATAAGAAATACAGAAAGCAAGAAAGGTATATCAACTTTCAGCAGGAGAAGAATGGGAGAACATTCCAGAAGGGTGCTAGATCTGCCTTCTAGGGAAGGAATTGCTGAGAGTTGTGAAGGAGAGCACAGGATTCACTACCCCTGGGAGCAGGGGAGGCTCAGCCTCCACACAGCCCCTGGCATCTGTGGGCAGGACTCGGGCAAATTACCCTGCAGCTGTCAGAGCTGTGTCCCCAGCAGGTATGCAGAGCCCGTGGTCAGGCCTGCAACCAGTCCTACAGCGCACACCAGGACCTGCCCAAGGAAAGTGGGCCGTAGCCAAGGGAGCCAGGGTTCATAGATGAGACGTCCATCACCAGAGATGGAAAGAAAACATGACGAAAACAAAAGCAGGGCAAGTCCCAGGCCTAGTAAGAGGACTGCAGGGAACACAGGATATGAGAACCCAAAGGCAGAAGGAGGCCAGAGAGTCTTGAGCCTGCAAGTGGGTCTGCGGTGGGGAACTGGACAAGGAAGCTCTGGAGCCTTTTGTCAGCAAGCGTGCCTTAAGGCTCTGCTGTGTGGGGCCCCCTCTGCCTCTGGGACCCCGGTAGAAACCAACAGTCAGTGGTGAGCCATCATACCTGCCTCAGGGCTACAGCTAAATGGTTCCAGGCCCAGAGCAGGACGTGCGTTCCAGTACCTGGAGCTCTCACCCAAACGTCAGCTCCACAACTGCTCCACCTTACGCAGTGGATGATTTTGCCTCCTGCCCACCTACGACATTTGGTAATGTCTGAAGATGCTTTTCGTTGTCACAAGAGGGGGTAGGAGCAGCTACTGGCATCAAGTAGGGAGAGGGAAGAGATGCCACTAAAGATGCTATAACACATGCACAAGGCAAGAATTATGTGACCCTAAATGTCGATAGTGTTGAGGTTGAGAAAACTTGATATAAAGCACCCCCACCTTCACCTCCACTACTTACTACTTTCAACAACCCTACAGCATTTATTAGCACTGGAAATTTTCTTGTTGACACATTTGCTTACTTATTGCCTCTTACTCTTACTATATTAATAATGTGTAGTAAATTCCGATAGCTAAACACTTGTTCTTCTTGTTTACAGCTCTATCCCCAGAACCTGAAGTGTGGTAGGTTCTGAATAAACATTTGTTAAGGGAATAAATTAAAGGATGAATGAATGAGAATCAATGCATAAAAGAAGGCGAAGATATAAAGCAAAGAAGCTTTGGCTCCAAGCCCTGTCATTACGAAGTAGGTTCAGAAGAGTTCCTCATTCAGCTCAAAGGCATACCCGGCGATGCAGTAATTGTCACCATTACTCTGTGCCTCCATGTGTTACATCCACGAGGCTGTAAGCTCCTTGAGGTCCGTGTCCACACCTTCTCGTCTCCAGCACGGAGCCGAGCCCAGCTGGGGCGGACGGAGCCAGGGCCTCGCAGCCCAGACAGCTGTGAATCGTTCCTCAGCTGCAGCTCGTTCTGGGTGTCGTGGAAGCAGAGTGGGTCCTTTAGGTCACGGGAGGTCCTTTAGGTCACATGTTTCATGGGCTATTCATGTCAAATCAGCACGTTTTTTGCCCTCCCCACATGCACCTGAGGTTGCATCGAATTCTTCCCAAACACTGTGTTTGTCACACAGTTCAGGTAGTGAACGCTTCGTCCTGCCATCATCTGACCTACACGGTTGATTGAGTACTTGCATAAAGACCGGTGCTTCGGATTAAGTCTTCTCACGATCCAGTGGCTTACAAATGAAGGAGAGTGTTGTTCCTCCTGTTTGCATAAGACAAGAGGCCCTGTCCTGTACCCACTTGCTGTACTCTTCCCTTTAGATGGCTTTAGAAATGACAAAATGATAAACCAAGGTGATCATTTCCAAATAGTTTCAATAGAGAAAGAAAACTTCCAAATAATGTCTGTTAAATATATTCACACTGAGAAGAAAAACAAAAAGAAGGCTATTCTGTAGGTGTGGGTATTTTTCTTTTTTTTTTGGGGGGGGGGGGCGGGGTGTTGGCTCCCTGGCTGGGAATCGAACCCAGGCCACAGTGTTGAGAGCACCAAAGCCTAGCCACTACATCACCAGGGAACTCCCGGATATTTTTCTGAATGAGGGAGGTACTGGGGCATATGGTAGAATATAAACTAACCATGCGGTAAAAATAACATTATAGGAAACATAAATATGAGTCAAATGTATGAAAATCCCAGATAATCTCT
>PVJL010006463.1:0-91747 GCA_004026885.1 Lyroderma lyra | reverse complement strand
GGGGGGGTGGGGGGGGCAGGCGTGACGAGTTTGGCAGCAAGGGGCAGGGAGCAGGATGAGGCTGGTTCTTCCAGCACTTCACCACCTTACGGAAGAGAGGAGGCCAGAAGTCTGCGAACTTCTCAGGAGCAGAACATAGCCTGGAGGAGCCCTAAATTCAGACGTGTCTGCACAGGTCTTCACTCCATGTAACAGTGTATTTATGCTCATCTATTCAAATCCAGAGAAACAGTGACAGCCCGCAGAAAACGGCTTTAAATGAGGTAAGGAGTTCACATTACTGACAATAAATTGAACAAACACTAAATGAAAGAAAGATTAGCCACTGTCATTTCTGTAAGAAACAAAAAATTACAATTGTTTATAAACTGCTGAAATGAAAGGCCCAGGGCACAAACACAGAGCTGTTAAAACAACAAAGTGAAAGGGGTCAGCGTCCAAACTCAAAAGCTGTTTGCATGCGGGGGTCGTGGCTGCCAGCCTGCGAGTCCGGGCAGCTGCTCGGCCTGCTGTTTCCAGGGCTGCCGGAGAATTCCCCCGCTTTCCCCAAACTGCAGGGGTGGGACCTGCTCTCACCACGTGAACAACAGAGAACTGAACTTGGAGACGTATTATAATAACTTCTGCCCCATGAGGCAGCAACAGAAGTTTTGTTAGTTGCAATTCTCTTTGATAATGAGTGTTTTTAGTCATTTCTCTGATTTCAAGAAGAAAATGAAGGTGATGTTCGGTCTGGACACTTCCGCAGACGTCCCATCTTTTCCCTTTAAGATCTCAAATAGTACATACACTTAACATACTCAATTTTCCTTACTACCTTAATGGGCGCTAAACGGAAATATAACTCACATGTAGAAAAGCATGCAGCTGACAGGTGTGCAGCTGGCCGAGTCTTCGCAAAATGCACCCCCAGGCTGCCGTCCCCCAGATCTAACAGAACTGAAACAGAACTGCAGAAGGCCCCTCCTGCCCCTTCATGTGCACACCTATGCCAGGAGCTCACAACAGCAGTGTTCAAGTGTGGGCCAGCGGTCCCCAGAGGTTCCTAGGGCCCTGGCAGGCCGTCTCTGGGGACAAAGCTGTCTTCCTGATAACATGAGACAGTACTGGCCTTCTCCTCTCTGACACACACAGGCAGGTACACATGGGGCTACGTGATGTGTGTACCGGGCGCAGAAGCAGGTATGGGGCTGTCTGGCTGCTACCGCATCTGGCATTAGAGAGACGTGCAGAAGCGTACAACAATGCCACTCTCCTCACTCAACTTCATTTTGTTTTCAAAACTACAGCTACTTGTTTGTGAAAATGTCATTCATGTTAACGTGTCATGGGTTGGTACTGCTGTTTCTAAGTGAATACACGAATTACTTTTGTAGGCTCTCAGGCTGAATCTTTAACATGGTGGCCCGTGACAGCCATGAGCTCTCAGGGTCCTCAGTGACTTTCGGAGTGTCAGGGGGTCCTGACGCACAAAGCCGCAGAACGTCAGCTCTAGGGCACGGAGCCTTTTACAATTCTACATCTCATTATAAGTCAGCAAGAATACGTCTACATGCCTTCTGTTTCAGCAAGAACACGGCCAGAAGAGACAGCTGCAGAGCAGACCCCCACTCCGGCTGGGAGGACGGAAGAGCACGGCCCCCCACCCCCGCCCCGCCCACTCCGCCCCGCAGCAGGCAGGCGCACTCACTGTGAAGAAGAGCTCCATAACTCTCCTGTCCAGGAGTGTCTCCCGCCAGGACTCCGTAGGCTTCAGCAGCACGTTTTGTGAGGATTCAAACATGGCTATATAATGTCTTCCCAGTGAGCTGGTGTCAAGGTCAACAACAATAACATTTTTCCTCTGTCTGAAATGTAAGCATACCCTAAATAGAACAGGAGCCAACCCGAAGGAATGGAATGGAGACAGTGTAAGCCTCTTCACATGTGCCACATAACTCGTGCACGAAGCTAAGCAACACGAGGCACTAGGTGCTGAGAAAGAAGAATGCTACAGGAATGCAAGAGCACGCCTCGCTACAATGACAGGGCACATGGCAGGGCTCCAGGAACCTGGATGATCAGAGATCCTGACAGTGGGACAGACACCAAAATGCATGTAGAAAAAAAACAAAACCAAGTTCTGCATTTTTGTCCCATCATTTCCCCCCAATACCATACAACAACTGAAACTACATATACAAAATGTGAGCCTCAGTCTAACTCGGTGGTTCTCAACCCCCCTAATGCCGCGACCCTTTAATACAGCTCCTCATGGTGTGGTGACCCCCATAACATTATTGTCGTTGCTACTTCATAACTGTCATGTTGCTGCTAGTATGAACCGACACATAAATATCTGATATGTGTTTTCCGATGGTCTTAGGGGACCCCTGTGAGAGGGTCGTTCGACCCCCAAAGGGATCGTGACTCACAGGTTGAGAACCGCTGGTCTCACTGAAAAACAGCATTTTCTCCGAAGAAGTATATTCAAGAGCAAACGTACATCACACAGAGAAGAAACACTCCCATGTATCCAATTAACCTAACCCCAATTCCGCACAAAGACACAGCTGGTTTACATAAAATTCAACAGATGCTCATTTAAAACTCCCACAGATGAAAAGCCACTTTCATGCTGTTCAGCTTCCATATCGAGCACCCTGACACAGCACTGCCCTTGCAGTCACCATGACACATTTACAGGTGAGCATGCGCACAAGTCACTCAGTGACAGGCCTCTGGGGCAGGGAGACAGGAGCTGTGCCCTCCCAGTGGTCATCAGAGGCCTGGCCGAAATACACCCACTAGGCTCCTTTCTCCTCACTTGGAGAGAAAGCAAACAAGTTATCCAAACCCACAGCTTCCGAAACCTAGCTGTAAGTCTGCACCGCGCGCCCCAGGTCCCTCAAAGGCCAGATCTCTCTGGCAACCAGCTGGTAAAGCCAGGCTCAACCCCCTTCCGACAGCTCACACCGTTCTGGTCTGCAAGCGGGGGTGCGGGGCGCGACCCCTAGTCTCAGAAGAGCAGTGGGCTTGCCGCTGTCTGGAAGCTCAGTCCCCCTGACGGTGGAGGAGCTGAGACAGACAGGTTCCCCTCCACTGCGTTCCCGTCCCCGGTCTGCCCCCTAGTGGAGGCGCAGGGGCAAGAGTCCAAGGCCAAAAGAAAGGGACCCTGGGACCCCCAACTCCAGAAGCCTGAACCTAGAAAGGGAAAGGAAATCAGCCCGGACGCTTTGTCCTCAGCGTGTGGGGGGGTCCTGAAATGAGGAAGTTCTCCCTGGGCACCCTGGTGGTCTTCACACACATAAAGGATACAATGTGACACCCCGACTGAACACCCCCGCTGCTGTGCTCCTGTTTTCCAACTCCAAACCTGGAAGCCATCTGTAGGTGCCACGTTTGCCTTCTGTCAAGGACACGCTTCATAAGGCACAAATCGACACCACCAGACTGAACTACCTTCTCTTCAGCAGTGAGCCTAGCGCCACCAGGGGCAACACCACCTTTCATGATAAAAACGCACACAGACCGTAGTCCGTATGGCAAGGTGCAACCATAGAACTCGATTACAAATACCGCTCTACTAAAAGAACAGGTAAATATCCCCAAACGCATTTTAATGAAAACTTAAACATAAAAACAACAAAAGAAGAGTATAATGATGAAAGGAACAAATTTTTAAGAACAATGCCATGCCAACAAGAACCATTTCGCTAGCCAATGACAAGGTGAGACTGCTGAGATACCTCAACCGGAGACCAGGAGGGCACTTCCGTGTCACCGGAAACGTTAATGTGCGTGGATTACGTTACAATGTTAAAACTAGTTAGAAGCACATTGCACTGTGAATACTCAATACACAGACCTGGACCACACCTGCACGTTCAAAATAGCACCAAGAATTAGGGTAATCAAATTTTAATGTGGGATTACCAATCAGCTGATTATCTCTTTGTGAAGGAGAGCCCAAAATACCGCCCCCCTCAATCCCAGGTGATTCTTAACGAAGGATGCTTTAAAAACAAAAAGACTACCAGGAGAATTCAAGAATCTAACACTTCTATTCAAGACATTTTTTAATGATTTAAAGTTTGAATAAAGCAACAGTTTCTTTTCAAAACAACAGTTTTAACTAAAACAATAGTTTTTTCACAAGTCTTGGGTTACATTAGTACATGTCATGGTATCTAGACACTGTGTTATCTTTTTTACCCAACTCTGTCACCAATAAAAGAGGAGTCTAACAATGAAGTGATTATTTGCTAATTAATCACTTATTATGTGTATTATACACATCTCAGATTTTAGGACACATATAAGTCACAACAGATTGATGCTAGTTAGTTACCATTTACCAATATTCAAATCAGATTTTAAACCAAGACACCTTTCTTGGGCTATGGCTTTATACATTTTTCCAAAATGAAGACTGAACTCAGGTATTTTATATTTCTATCACAATAACAGAACTCAACCAATAAGCCAGCCATTCAGAGCTGTGCCCTCTGCATTTCCACATGAACTTTAGGGTCAGCTTATCAATGTCTGCAAAAAGGCAGCTGGAGTTCTGGACAGGGCCTCCGCATTCTGGGGAGTGCCACTTAAACCTCTGACATTTTCCGATCCATGAACACAGGGCATCTTTCCATTTATTTAGGTCTTTAATTTCTTTCAACACTGTTTTGTATTTTCAGAATGGAAGTTTTGGACTTATTTATCAATTCAGTTGTAAACAGAGTTGATTTTTAAGTTATTTTCATATTATTCATTGTCAATGTATAGAAATAAACTTTTCAATGTTAATGTTATACTATGTGACCTTGATGAACTTGTTTATTATCAGCTCTAATTGTATTAATTGTAGATTTAAGCATCCTTCCATGTATAGGATGCCACCAGCAGAGGGGCCGCTCAAAGACCATTACAGACAGAAGGCAGTTCACAGCAGGTCCCCCACTGCGGGCCTGCATCCCCAGCCCGGTGAGCGGACACCTCAGCCACCGCACCCGGGCTTCCTGTCGCGCAAAAGGCAAATCTGCCGCTTTTCATGCTGTTTTAGGTCACTGCTGTCCTAACAGTGTCCTGGTCTTGTGACCTGTCATCCGTCATCCCCACTTAGACATGGGCTCTGATACCCGGGGTGCTCTGATCTCTGTCCCTCTCAGACCCCCACCCCCGGCCCGCTGTGCTCTGCTGTGAGAGCCACACTGTTCCCTGTGCCTGGCGCCTTTGTGCAGGGACATCTGCCTGGTCCCCTTCCCGAGCCCAGCCTGTACTCGTCACCAGGGCCGTGTCTTCTGTCGCAGCCTCTCGTGTGCACGTTACAAAGGATTCGCTCCCACCCTGCTCACTTCTCTGCTATGAGCTTCACATTTAGCTCACCCGAGGAGCGTCACTTCACCCGCGGGCTGGGAAGCTCACGAGGGCAGGGCCGTGCTTCCCTCTGTGCTTTCAGCTCCTGGCAGAGCCTGGTGGGTAGGAACACGGGCCGAATAAACATGTGCTGGGGCAAGCCGGCCCGGCAGTGTTTTCTGGGTTCTTGGCTGTTGGTGTTTGTGTATGCGAGCAGCTAGCGGTTCACCTGCTGCCCATAAATGCTGAAGGCTTTGGCAGTGCCAATCCTAAATGACAATACCATTTCGTAATAGGATGCTTGGCAAGGATGTTCAGTATGCTGTCTTCAGAAGTAGTTCTTTTTTTAGGTGGGTCATGCTGCCTTTTGTTGGTATTCTACATTTGTGGATCAGGGTTGGTTCTGGCAAAAAAAAAAAAAAAAAAAAAGAACCCCACCAACTTTTTTTAAACTCAGTCTCTTGGGGAAAGCTAACTGGATCATAAACCAGTAAGGGGAAGCAGACGCCTTCCCCCAGGCTAAGACCTCTGTAAAGACAGCGGTGCCATCTGGGGGTACGTGGGGCTTGTGAAAGCGTCCAGGTGAAGTCACTCTCCTGGGGTTACTGGGACGGAGTGCTGGCCGTGAATGGCGCTGGGCATTTGGGTTATGTTGTTAAGAAGAAAAACTGGGCTTCCCTTGTTTCTGGAACTTCGTTTTTACTAATGGGGTGGCGTAAAAAACAGTATGGGAAGGTAGAGAAATTATTTATCGCCGGTGTAAGCGTCCATTGTCGCTAAAGCCTGTGTTGTAAGGAGAGGCCATAGAACTTTTCGGACTCTCCGTACTTGCTTGAGGGTCATTTGTCACTGTCGTGTGACTCATTTCATTGTCTTTTTACGTCGGTCACCAGCACAGAGTGACCTGACTGGAGGTGTGTGTGGACGGACAGGAGCTCACTGCAGATGTAAGAACACGACTATTTCCAAAGATGGCTCTGCCCTCACGCTAAGAGGCGTGCGCTCGTGGTAGCGAGTCTGCTGTTCAGATCGGAGGAGCAGACCGGCACGACGCACCTGGCCCTCACAGCAGGCGGCCGCTTCACCTGCGCGCCTCTGGTTCCCTGCATGGGAAATCGGAGAGCCACGTGGCATCACTGTGGCTTGTCTTTGGAGCAGTGACAGAAAAGCCTTTGTGCTGTTAGCTCTTGGTTCTTAAATTTGGTGAAAACACGGGAAGGTGAAGTAAGATTAGATGTGGTTGACAAATTTTTAAAAAGACACAGGATTAATAAAAGACTGAAAGCAGCTCTGAGTGGCTGTCTTAATGGCTGAGTTCCATTATCCTGATACAATATATAAAATACCTGAGGGTCAGTCTTCATTTTAGAAAATGAGTATAATCCATTCCGAAGAGGTAGAGTCCCTCAGTCCCTACTGACCTACAGAAGGAAATGAAGCAGGGGGAAGGGAGCCCCTCCCTCAGCAGAATGCAGCCATTAAACTCAAAAGGAAGTGCGGGGATCAGAACGTCACCATTGGGCAACTGTCGCAGTACCGGACTCAAGTGAGTACCGCTGGTGGGCGCTGGAACCAATGCCTCGAGTTCTGAGGAGGAACAGGGTACTTACATGGTCTTCAAGTACAAATACTTACTAACCATACACAGTAACCTCCCACTGGGGGCACTTGGCTTGGTCAGTGTGAACACATCCCAACGGGAAATGCTGGCCCCGTGTGCCTCCTGACAGGCAGCACCAACAAGGACAAAGTGCCACCGCTATAGTTTTCACATACGCATTGCGTACAGTGAACCTAATCACAAGGAAAGAGCAGACAGGGAAAACTTTGGAGACGTTTTAAAAGGAACTGACTTACTCACTTCAAGTATGTCAAATTCATGAAAGCCAAAGAAAAGCTGAGGAACTGTTCTCGATGGAAGACTCAGGACACTAAGTCCAATGTGCTGAAAAGTCACAAAGGCTATGACTGAGACAAGTGACAACACCTGATGGACTACCGATCAGATAATACTTACCAACACTGTGCTTCCTGATTTTGAAAAGTGTGCTACAGTTTTGTAGAACATTCTCATATAAACACCACAGTGCAATTTCAAAATTCTTGAACACAGGAAATCACAGAGGGAAGTGCTCTCAAATGGTGCAGCAAGAAGGTGTTTAAATACACGCATGCAAGCAAACAACACACATACATGTGTGCGCCCATATGTGCAGGGGAAGAAAAAGAAATGGGACAGAATCTTAAGTATTGGTCAACCTTGGTAAAGGGCACATGGCAATTCTCTGAACTATGCTTGCATTTCTGTGTTTAAAATAACATCAAAATAAAGATATAGAAAAAGAAAGCAAATCATGGAAAATATTATGAATAAAGGTTGATATTAATTTAACATAGTCTCATGTAACATGATGCCATCCTAGGTGATCAAATAAATATATCTGATACAAAATACACAACACATTTTACAAGGTCTACTTGTTGTTCATCTATCCCAAAAGGCAAACCATTATTTAAAATGCCATCGCCTTAATGGGTATTAACTTCATCAGTTAAACTTCATCATTAGACCCTCTTCAAGGTCTAAAGCTAAATATCTATTCAATTCTCTCCCCACTGATTGGATATATCTCCTAAAGTAATTGCCAAAATTGGACATGTCAAAATTGGGATTTTCAAGGCTATTTTCCTTCATTGGCCCTGAAAACGAGGCTTAGTGTACTTCCACTGTCACGTTCTCCCTCCCACCCTCAGAGATAATCCACTTAAGGACGGATTACTCTGCTGGACTTCGGTGGCCCAACGAAGGGCCACAACAAACGCCCTGTACAACCCCGCCCAGCCACACGGGAGCTCACCTGTCCATCAGGAAGGGGAATAGCCACACGTTAAGGTCAAGAGCTACTTGTATTCCAACACGGAAGTGTTTCCCTATTTCCTGTGGCAACACTGTAGCTGTGCTCATCATTTTTAGATGACAAGTTTTCCAACGCTTTATCTAAATACTTTGTAAAAATATTTTATGAGTGTGCATCTTTAAAACAAACTTTGTTTCCACACTCCCAGAACACTGTTTCCATTTACAAAATAGTCACTCTTCAGCCAACTACATTTTCCCCCAAAAGAAATTTTAAAATTGGCTACAATATAGGCCAGGTGCCTTTCGTTGACTTCCCTACATATATAATTAATGTTTTGACAGCTCCATATGGCCTGCTACTTTTTAAATCTGTCTCAAAGCTTTTAACGTCTTTTTTTTTTTTTTTAAACAAAAACTGAAGCAAATGTTACACGGGAACGCTCAAAGGGAAAATTATTTTAAAAGCACACCTAGGAAGTATGTGCCTCTTAACAATCCAAACTGTATGTACTGAAGATATAAAACTGACTGTGAGGGGATCAGCGAGCAGGGTAAGGGGGCGCAGCCAGGGCCTCCTGTGAGCTCCACCCACAGGGCAGTGGCTCTCCGCGGCCAGGGCGCTCGGGGTGTCAGTCAGACTCCCTCCCCAGCCCGCGCTGACACTTTAGTTTCTGTTACATCAAAGTACTCAAAAGGGGAACAAGTGACCCGCCACCCCTTATAATCGCACCATTATGCCGGCCACAAGTAATTAGCTCATTTCCATGCATGTGGAGGCAGCAGCTCGGGGGCCCTGTTGGAATAAAGCTGCGTCCCCTCAGATCCAATATGGCTGAACGGCTCTTCGCTTACCGCGTTTTTCCTAAACCTGAACCGACGGCCCCACTGATGAAAGAACCTCGGGTAGGGCAGACTTCCTGTCATTCCCTCTACCGTAAGGACACACGCAGGACTGGCTGACGTCCTTCCCTCAGGGAGACGAGGAAGAGCTCAACAAACAGCCACCGCTAAGGGTTGTAAACGTAGTTTCACTGATTTAACCCATGTCACATTCCACATCCCCAGGCTCCACGTGGAAAAGCCGCGACTCGGGGAGGGTAGGTAACCTGCCAGCGGTGCGTTGGACTCGACGTGACACGTGCGGGCCACGACGCAGAGCTGACTCCCCCTGCCCACCAGCAGGCTGGGTCCGAGGAGAGCAAGCCGTCCACCTCGAACGAGAAGCCGCTTTCTGAAACACAAGTGTCCACCTCAGCAACCGAAAGGAAGCCGCCGTCGGTGTTCATGGTACAACCCACTTAAACTTCTTGCTAAGGAACAACTGGCTAGGAATGAAATTTTCACCTGTTCACCTGCAAGGTCTCCAACGAACGACGTGGTGTCTTGTTATCCACATCTGAACCACCTCGTCGTCCACGACGAGCACGTCAGTCCAACACCCCGGTGAGGACACGTCAGCTGCCTGGGGCGGGCACTTCCCACGCACCCCCTCTCCTCCTCGCTTCAATAAGGGGAGAGCAGGAGCCCCGTGACCCCTCGCCCCGTGCTCCCACTCGGCCAGCCCTCGCCCACAGCCACGGGGAAGCCTGAACCTGCACGGCAGTCCGCTGCGGGGCATCTCGTGAAGGTTAAGCTCCTGCTGAAGGAGACTCACCCTGTCACATTTTACAGACGGCAAAGACAAAGCACTCTCAGCTGTAATTAATCGTGTACAGAAACCATCACCAGGACGCTATTCAGTTGTCAAAGGATATAGTTTGGAGGAAGAAAGTTCCAGCTCAAGACCTGGTTGGCAAGCGCGAGGTAGCGCTGGAACACGGACGACATCTGAGCGCTGAGGTTGTCCCGCCGGCTGAACTCCTGCAGGACCTCGACCGTCAGCATGAAGACCTGGCGGAGATCTTCTTCCTGCGGGAGGCGACCACAGACACGCGGTGTCACAGGCTCGTCCGAAAGTGCTCCCTTTAGGAACCACACACAAAACAGACAACCACCTGAAAACTGCCGACGGAAAGCACGCTTTCTTCAGGCACGCTGCCCATTTTCTGGCCTGCTCATAATGACAGCACAGCCCTGAACTCGCCCGCTGTGACACCAACGCCACTGCGTGGAGAAGGCTGACTGCCGGCCCCCGGGGAGCTGAGGGCGCAGAAGCCCCGGCGCAGGGCCCTCGGATCCCAGCCAGCGCCTCCACATAACTTCACTTCAGAGCCAAACAATACGCACGAGACAAAGAGCCCACACCATCTGCAGTAACAGTCAATCCCACAGCCCCCGTGGGCAGGCTGCCAGGCCTATTTTTAAGGCCAGCAGAGTCCCACCAGAGTGTTACGATGTCTAAACACGGGAAGAACAAAATAAATAAACTGAAGATCTCTGAGCAGCGTCTCCTTTCTCTTTGGCTTAAAGACTAGAATTAAACAAGTAATCTTACGCCGCCAATTGTGTTCACCGAACCTGCCGCGTCATCGTTTCCTAGGGCATCCCGGTGCAGGCCTTCGAGTGCGGCTGTCCTGGGACCAGATGAAGGGAATGCTCCCAGTGCCTCGGGGACACACGGATAAAAAGGGAACCGACTGACAAGACAAATGTTAAGAACAGAAATGCCAATACCTGAAAAACTCTTTTGCAGTTACCATGGAATTCCATGCTCAGTCCGATGTTGCTAGTCTTACTTGAACTTGAGAATTCACTCAATAGTGCCGTTAGGATAGAACAGGCCAGAGTTTGCTGTAATTATCAGAAAAGAAATCACTGTGAGGCATTATTTTTCTCCAATGAATTGTTTCAATAATACCACATTTGTTCACGTAACGAAACAGCTTCTATCTTTAGATCTTCCATTGAATGTTCAGTCTCTCGCCTCCCAGTCAGAAAGTCAGATACCACAGCTCTCCTTTCTGTGCGGCCCTGTAATGAACTGTAATAGCACTTCCCCAACCCCAGTTACCCAAATCCATCTAAGCCTTGAACCTGAAAAATTGTAGAGTACAAGTGTTAAGCACTAAGGTCATCACTGCTGACTGTGTTATCTCATTTAATTTACACACCCCACTTCACTGGAGGAGAAGGACTCAGGGCCGCTGAGATGATCCCCGGTGTGTCCCGCCCTGTGTTGACGATGTGTATTTCCAAACAGATGCAAAGTGAAAGCATTTAGTCTCCAGAATATCATGCAGCTACTAGGCAAAGGCTGTCAAAAACTGAAAATGAAGTTCTCCTTGTCAATAGCCCGACCCAGCAGGCTCCTAACACCAGCCCCAGAGTCCCGGGGCCAGGACAGAGGGGGACAAACCATGCTGGCACGCTTCCAGGGTTACACAGCAATCTGCTCACCACCTCTGAACAACCAAAGATTAAAGTCAAGACGATACTATTTACGCCAGCTTCTCCAACAGCTGAGCAGTCATCCCACCACCAACTGCCACCTCTTTGTTCAGAAATGCTTCTGAAGTCAGTACCTTGACCTTACAGATGCTTATCTTGGCAAATCTTAGCAAATATACATAAAATTAAATGCGTAAAGATTGGCATGAGCTGTTGGTATTTGTAGAAGCTGAATGACGGTCACATGGGATGACCAATACACTACTGGTCTACTTTTACATGTCCGAAATTTTCCTCTAAAAAATGTAAAAAAAGAATGAAATTCCTACTTGCCTCTTAATCTCAACTAAAACAAGCACGCTGTAGAACTGGTATTTATAGGCAGTGTGCTAGCCCACACACTGAAGGTTCCCAGACTGCCCCCTACCAGGAGCCCACGCAGCCGAGAACACAGCAACACCCCTGGGGACCCTGGGGTGTAGGCCGGCTGCCTTCTACACAGGGGAGCGCTCTCTGAGTATGCCTGTGGTAGTGTAAACACACGCGCGCACACGCAGCGCACACGCACGCACTTTGTGATGACCTCTTCCCTGAATCGCCCAGAGCTGTGTTTAAGCTTGGCCGCCTCTGTACGGCCCAGGCACCCGGAGGAAGGTAAGGAAGTGGCACCGACGAGCCTTCACAGAGGACTCAGGTCATCGCACACTCCCTCCGGTTCACAGTTCAAAGGCATCTCAGGAACTCATCAAGTTCAATCTCTTCATTTTTTAGTTAACAAAACATACAGCTAAAAATGGCTTACTTTTAAAATGGTAGATTAGTGATCAAAGTACCAGCACTTGACACTTCACAAATACCTTTAAACAACACTGGGCTCCAGCATGAACAGTTTTTAAGTACCGCCTTTGGCGGGGAAAGAGGGTATTAAATTCAAATTAATAAAATTCAAAGGGAAAAGTTAACTCACAAGGACCTAACACGAGGTATTTGTAAGAGCCTACCGTTCTGAAAACAATTCTTAGTAGCCTTAGGCTTACAAGACGTGTCACTTTAAACAGGACAGAAAACTACGGCCCTGTCCTGTGTCAACGGTACGTATGGTCAGCCAAAGCATCTTCTGTTTTTATGCTGTTCAGCCTTGGTCTTCATCCTATCCTTTCTCTGTAAGACCTCACCAAACAGAACAGTAGGAACCCAGAAGTACCCATTCAACAAACTTATCATTCGTACAAATAAATGACCTACAATAGTTTTGCACGAGTAATTTACAATTTGCCACAACGGCTGTAGTGCCAAACTACGTTCGCCACAAAATGGGATGCTTTTTAACCATGACGATATTAAAGCTTTCAGTAACACAATTCTAACCAATAAACCTTGACTCTGGTGTGAAATGAACATTTCCTAAGGCTACAGGTGGGTGTCTGGTCAAGACCCAAAAAAACGAATGAAGGGAAGAGGCAGGCGCCTTTGAGGTCGCTGTGCTCAGAGAAAAGGAGCGTCTCCTTGAACTACCCACTCTGAGAGACAAGAAAGGAGCCCTTGGGGGAGTGTGGTCTGAGATGCAGCCACAAAAACACGCTGCAAAAGAGCGACTTTTCACACCAGGACGTACTACTTCACTCATAAAGGGACGTGCGTTCTTAATACCTAATAATTCAAAACAAAGCACACTGTTAGCACAGACTTAGCTCTCTGCACATAAGAATATTTTTTAAACAACTTTTTCTTCATACAAAAATTACATACCTTTGCCTTTAAAAAACTAGAAAGTGCAGAAATGCAGAAAGGAAGTCAAACTGTCCACAGCCTCCCGCCCAGAGGCGTCCACTGCAATATGTGTTCCCAGGTTCCCAGTGTGTCGTTCACACATCGTCACCATCAACCCCAACACTCCGCTCTGCATCACCCCTTTTCCACTTTCCATTTACGAACCAAAGGCAGCCAAAGGCTAAAGAGATACACGAAAACGTATTATGCAGCATGGCAGAGCTACTACCAGAAACCATACATTCTGGTTTCACGGACCCAAGGTGACCCACTTCCTAAGAACCAAGTCAGCATGCTATTTTCATCATTAAAGATACCAACTAGTGCCACTGCTCCTCAACGTGGAGCCCTGTGAGGACCTGAGATCAGCACCCTAAGCACGAATTAATTACAGCACAGGGCGATGCAACGCCTGGGAATAATGCATCGTTCAGCAGTGACTGCACATCGAGGAAGCAAAGCACCGCTGCCCCGGTCTGCAGAGGTCAAACACCCGGTGCGAGTCCAGGGCCCACTTCCTGGGCGCCCACTCACCCTCAGCGTCTGACCATCAGTCACGTCCCCCTGAAATGATGCGCCCCAACCCTGGCAGCGCAGCAGAGCACGGAGACAGCCGTCCTGAGGGCAGCAGACAGCACCTGCCCGAGACCCCACCTCGTTTCCCTCGTCCCAGAGAAGGTTCTGTGTGCTTGCCCCAGACTTTCGGATCTTGAGGGTCACCCAAGATCATTACCTCTGAAGTGCTCCTACAGATCGGTCCCTTCAAGTTCGGCTTCTCTGCCCCTCGCCACTGTCAGGGCTGAGGCAGGGGCTCTGACACCGAAGGAGGTCAGAAACTGCTGTAAATAATTCAGGGGGCTGAATTTCCATGAAATCACAGCGCAGCGGGCGGACAGATGGACAAGCAGGAGACAACAGGACGGCCACACTGACGCTTGGGGGGGCTCCACTGGTGCATGGCCATTGGCACAAGCCTGACTCGCCGGGAATGCCTCGTTCAGCCGCAAGCACAGCAAGTCAAAGCCTGTTGGCTTCCCAGGTGCAGCCAGCGGTCTTAAGGAACCTTACTCCGCATGAACGTTTCTAGAAGGCAGGCTTCTGAGGCAGCCGTTACGGGGCGCGGCTACAGAGCGCACCCGGAATGCGCCAGGCCTGCGGGCTGCCCGTCTGGGCGCCAGGGCCCAGGCCCCAGGGCTGCTGCTCCAGCTTCCCCGGTCGTCCAGCTGCTGTCACACCTGCGGTGGCTATGCGACTGGCACTACCGGGCCATCTTAAACTGATCATTTTCATTTCCAACAAGTTAGACAGCAAGCAACAAAATGTACTAGAACTACATCCAACATCCACATTCTAAACAATAAAACACTACGGGGCTCTCTCCAGAGTCCTGTATGAGAACCTCGCTGTTCAGAAAACGTGCGTTCAAAGTCCAAGACCCACCACTTCAAGGAACTGAGGGCACTGCCTTTCCTCTGTCTTGGCCTCAGCTTTCTCATCTCTGAAAAGGGTCCCCACCCTCTGCCCTGTCTAATTCCTGCAACTGTCCTAGGTCCAAAGTAGGCCACGCAGGCGGAAGTGCCAGGTAAACACGGGTCTCCACAGGGCGGTGTGGTGACAGCATCCTTTCTCATCAGCACAAAAATTAACCATTTATGTTGCCTTCTCTAATACTATTTGACTGTTGTCTACATGCCACCAAATTGCAATGACAACGTAAGTTATTAATAAAGGAAAGCCAGAACTAAAGCGTCACTGACCTAGCACAGCAGATGCTCGGTGACCACCACCCGGAGTGAGGAGTCAGCTCTACTGCCACACCACACGCGGTACTAACGCAAAGCGGAGTACAGGAGGAGTACGTGATGCGTTCCCTGCACTTTTAGCTGTTGATAAATTTCAAAAAGAAAATGTAAAGTACAAGAAATTCAATGAGGTCTCAAAGTTGTGAAACTGTCTCATCTGCTCTCTCACTGAAGTACTGACAACTCATCAGGTAGTGCACTAACCACCGACAACTGCTGTCTGCACCGTGAAGTCTTACAGCAGCATGCTCATCTGCAGTGAAAGCCCTTGATTTCGTGACAGTGAAAACACACCCTCCGAGACAGCGTGTCTTACTCCCCAATTACTGTCACGAGCACAAGACACTCACACACTCACTGCAGCTGACAAAATAAAACGCTCTTGTACAGAGAGGGGATTGTCTCACAATAGCCTGGCTCTTCCCTGGGGCTTTACGACCCAGAACAAACTCCATGAAAGAGGGCCTTACGCACAGCCGACTCCCAGCTGCCCCTCAGAGCAGACATCAACAGACTCGTGGGAAGAGAGATGAAGCTGGCCACCACGTCTGGGGCGACGCTGTGCCAGATGACAGAGCTCTGAAAGCGACTCCTCGTGGACCCACTGCTTCCACAGGAAGGGAAACACACAGGACACAGATGGAAATCCCACATTCACACTGATTCTCAGGCAGCGGGGTCTCCATCTCAGGGCCTCAGATGAGCAGACAGGAGGTCTGACGCTCGCAGATAGAGACGAAGGAGCTGATCGGCACTCCAAGACAATGACGGAGCATGGAAAACTGTGTCTAAAAATAGAACCTCGGGGAGTATTTCAGGAACCAGACATCCTTGCGTAGAACTATCTGGGGAGAAGCAAGACTACAAAACATTTGAGGCCTTTACAGGAGAACATGTGAGTGTTACCTTTTGTTTTTTTAAATACACGATTAGTTTTCACTCGTGGATAAATAGCACAAATACTTTCCTACAGCTCTCAATAAACAATCATTTGACAGAAAAAGTGGTAATTTACTCGAGTTCGTGGCCTTGAGCGTCCAAGGAGCGTGAGACCGCTGGAGAGGCGACACCTGCTACGTGCGGGGTAAACGCACTCACCTGTCTCTCCTCCTCTGGGCGGCCCGAGGCGTGACCCCCAATCGAAATCGGTGCTGCGTCACCCGCTGGCCCTGAGCTCACTCAGGCTGCACACTAGGCTCGCACGCCAACGGACAGGGCCTCAGAAAGGGAGGCGGGGAGGCCCACGGAGCTCAGGAGCGCCACCTTCCCTCCACCCACAGGAAACCACCGTCAGTAACTACTACTTCTTTCCAAATGGCTCTTAAGTCACCTTTATGAAGAGTTTCTAGCCAACACAGTATCAGCATTCCCCTTCTACCATTCTACTTTCTTATCAAAGTTTAAACCTCTCTCCCACTGCTGCTCATGCCTCTGAGACTAAGAAAACCTTAAGTCAATTCTGGAACCACTCCCACAAATTCTTAGCAGGCTGAGAGGAAGAGATGAGACACTACATCGCTTTACTGGTCTGTCACCTCCTCCTTTAGACCTGCCCAGCAAGGACAAACACGATGGCCACAGGGTGAGCACTGACCTTCCCCTATCAATGCGGGAGTACTTTTTACGTTTGATGTTTTCTGTGGGGGTTGCCATAATAAATTCACCCACAATCTTGAAATTCAATTCTACCTCCCACTACAGACTTCCTACTGCTATAAAAAGTTAACTCTGTTAAATAGAACTTCAAGTTAAAATAAAAATCTCTGTTTTGGAGTATCTCCAGAGGACATTACATTTATCCACTGTTCTCAAAGCGTGTGTGCTGGGAATACAGCAGAAGCTGCTCTGCCAGCTACATCTGTTCCAATTATTCTCAGAACGTCCATTATTTCTGGGGCTCAAAAAGGCCACTGCCAGGCTGCACTTGTGGTGGGTCAGACAGCCCTGGGGGTGGGGGTGGGGGGTGAGGGAGACACACTGCAGTCCACAGGGAGCCAGGGGACCCCCGAGCCTTCGCCTTCAGCATCTGGATGCCAACGAGCTGCCTGTGGGGGGTGAGAGCGGGGCACAGAAACTCCCGCCGATGTGACCACCACACTCAGGAGGGATGAGTGGTGGTTACATCCCTCACGTTTAAATCCTGGTCAGTCTCCATTAGCCAGGCTCCATTGGTGTGAATGTCACAGGAAACACCGTGTCCTCAGGTGCAATCTAGAACTTGAAGATAACCGGATGCAGTGAAGGGCCAGGACAGAATCTCCCAGTCGCGGCCTCAGTTCCAAACCTGCTCCCTAGAGGTCTGCTCGTTAGTGTCACCCTCATTCTCCCAAGACACTCAGTGACGGCCTCGGCACACGCCACGCAGGTAACAGGACCACACTACACAACTAAGGCAGGCAGCGCCCTGGAGCATCGCACCGGCACGTCCAGGGCAAAGTTCTTCTCAGGACGGGGGCCGTGACTGCAGACTCCCGGAGGGTCATGGTCACGACAGGAACGAGGGAACCCCAGCCGTGCAACCTCAAAACCACTGCAGGGACTCTTACCCAGGGACTGATTCCAAGAAGCCTTCTTACTGCATGGAACAGCCAAATGATGCACAAAAGGCAAAGATTCAAATGTGCACATCTCTGCGGGTGTCAGTGTTACACGAACAATGACAGTTTCTAACACTGAGATGACGTGAGAAGGACACATAATGAGACGTCTGGATTATCAGTCCCTAGAACTACACTGTCACTAGCAAGTCTAAAATCATTAAAATTAAATGAAATGCAAAGCCCAGTTCCTTGGCCACACCAGCCACATTTCAATTGCTCAGAGGCACATGTGGCTGGTGCTGTGGCCACCTGAGGGCGCAGACACACAACATGTGGAGCTGCTCCACCGTCAGGAACCAGGAAGAAGTGTCCTTGTCCTGACCGTGCCGGCACTTCGCCGGTGTGCACAGCTGTCACAGCTCAGCCACCTGTACACAGTCACCCATTTGAGCCAGAACAGACATGTGACCCCTAGTGAGCTCCCCAGGGACACAGTGGGGTGTGCAAGTCCTGCAGTACACACAGGAAGTCCCTAGGCCCGGCAATGCGCTCATGTACTCCCTCAGCTCAGACCCTGTGAGGATGTGGCTGGGGCAGAGGTGAGGGCACAGCGGAGCACACTGAGAGGCAGGGGACAAGAGGCCAGGACACTGTGGGGAGGAAGGAACAGTGTGCAACCCTCCTAAAGTGAACCCCAACCTCCTGTGTGCCACCAGTGACAAGATTGAAGCCACACGCTGACCAAGGGGCTGCTGCAGATGCGACTCACGAAGAGCTGCAGGGCGCGCGCGCTGGCCCGGGGCCCTTCGGACAACCACCCCGTGCATTACCGGATCACCGACCCCAGGTGCACATGCACTAAAAACACCATGCAGCTGGCAAAAGTCTACAGTGCTAACCACGGGTCACAGCTGGTCACTGCCACCAACTCAATTCCTAAGGCCTGTGCCAGAGTGGCCAGAGCCAACAGCCACTCTCTAGGCAAAAAGAGTTCCCAAAAGGAGAGGGGGCGGGGATGCACGATGAGGCTCCTCAAAGGAACTCAGTCCAGAACAACGGTTCCCAGGTCGTGCCACAGATGGTGACACTAGTGACCAAGCCCCCTGTCCACACTGCACTCGGTGTGCAGTGACATTCAGTAACTCGTCAGATGTCGTCCGTATGGAGGAAGATGTCCCACAGAAGGGAAATGGCTACGCATGCTGTGGGATGTAACTTACGACGTGCTACACCGTTAAAAAGGTGATCTTGAACACTATGGCAACGTGGAAGAACAGAATCAAATGAAAAAGCGACGTCATTACGTACATAGACTTACACAGACCACTGCTGCGGTCATGGCATCTGTGTGACACAAATGGGGACCACTCACAGACACGCAGGGTGCACACTCACCACAGTAGGGTTGCCGCTGCTGATCAACTGGCTAACCTCGTGAAATATGCTCTTGCAGTCGATGGATTTATCTAGCGACCCCCGTTTCACAATCACTGCCACAGCTAAGAGAATCTGTTCTCGGACGTACTTCTGGAGGCTGTAAAAGATAAAAATCAAAGTAAAACTTTACACAGATCTACTCTAAACACACTCCCGAATTTCTCACTGTGCCTGACACTCCCGACAGCCCCGCATCCATCTGACCGGAGCGCAGCCAAATGCTTACACACGGACTCGAGCCTGGAGAGCTGGGTGCAAATCCACACCCCACTGTGTACCTGCCACACGACCCTGGGTGAGACGGCTGCCCCTTGGAGCCTCGTCTCCTCGTGTGCAAAGCGGGGCAGCAGGGCCGTTACAAGGATTACACCTTCTCAGAGCTGTGCCCAGTGCGCACCACACGTGCACAAACAGTGGCTGCTTCTGGCAGTCTTCGACAGCTGACCGTCCGCTCACCCAGACCCCAGATTCCACCAATGAAGAGATCATTTCTGACCTAATGTCTGTCTCTAACCAGTAGTGAAATCTTACATCCATTCCCTTTAATGTGGAAAGGCCACACACTAGCTACCCAGCATACAACATGACGGAAACATGCAATTCTAACAAACGTGTCTAAAATCTCAGAGATCTCCAAGTTTCTTTCCTGAGTGTGGTGGCAGAAGCTCTGGTCCCCACGGAGGTATCTGAGCACAGGGCACAGGGATTTCACTGCCTCAGAGGTAAGGCTCAGAAGACAAAACTGTGAACTTCCCCATCCAGCCTCTAGATGCCACTCGGACACAGCCACCACGTGCCATGGGGAGAGAACCCTAATTCCTGCACACGTCTATGATCAGTGGGGCCTATCCAGGCTTTCCTGGAACAATGCTGTCCAACATAGTTATTAACAGTGCTTTCTTCAACTCTGAAAAGTGTCCCCACCTGGACATAAGTGGTATGGTGACCCACTCCTAGGTCTCCCCTCTCTGATCTCACCCCTTCTTCATGCACTCAGGACTGTGGATACACTGAACTTCCTTTGGTTCCTGGTACAATGCTCACTCACTTCCAGGCCCTGGAGCTGCTGTGCCCTCCACCAAGACTGTGACGCCACTCTGCCACGACAGCATCCCCGGACCAGCCCGACATGTAGCCAGTCGTCACTAAGGCAGACTCCACCTCCACTGATAGAACACAAGGTACCTCTTACCGGGGTTACACGTTATCTCCCAGCCCGGCCACCACTCTAGTCCCGTGATAAAGGACACTGCCTGCCACATAAGAGGCATTTAGCATACATTCATGCAAATGAACGGACACATGTCCCTGTGTCAACACTGACGTGAAAAGTACTTCTTCACATGCAGACCTGAAGCATACGTCAAGCAAACACAGGGCTTCTGCCACATGCAAGAACACGAGCTGACCAGAGGGACTACTGTACTTTTGGGGACATGTAGTTTCAAACACAATGAATCAAATGAAAAAAGAAAGCTCAATACTCCACTAGGAATGGACATAAAGCTGATTTTGAGTATCTCTACTGACAAGAATGATAAATTACAAAGAAAATAAATAATAATAGCTAAGTTTATTAAGGGCTTATGACATGCAAGACTTCACATAAACCATAAAAATTAATACATTTAATCCTCAGAACAATTCTTGAGTAAAGTAGTGTTATTCATTCTATTTAATAATCAGCAAATTCATGCACTAAGCTGTTAACTAATTGGCCCAAGGTCAAAGTTATCAAGTAGCAGAATGGGGACTCACCGTCCCTTTCCCACTACACTACACTGCCTGCCTCTTCAAAACAGTGTCTTTATCAGGAGGAAAAATCAGAAAGGAAAAGAATTCTGTGCATGAAATGGGAGTTCACAACATCACGTATGCCATGCCCTAGAGTTATATACCCTGCAGCGCATGACCTGCACGGTAACCCAGAAGTTGTAACTTGACTCTAAGCCACACTGTAGGACATTCCACAGAATAAAAATGCCTGTATCATGGAGGAAAAAAAAGGCAGATCATACTAGATTAGGGAGACTAAAGAGACATGGCAACTGAATACAATGTATAATATGTAGTTAATTCTTAGATCAAAAAATAACACATAAAGGAGGAAAGAGATATAAATAACATTATTCGGACAACAAGAATCATAGTTACATTAGAGAATATAAATGGGCCAATGCAATTGTGAGTACTAAGATGATGACCCTAGGAGACACGCTCATGCTCTCTGCCACACATTTTCAGATGAGTGGGGGCAGATGTGGACACGAACACACATACGCGCACACGCACACACGAGGGAAATTGAATGTGACCAATGTTAACTGAGCCTTTACTAGGGAAAGGTCATGTGCATATCGACTGCAGTAACCTTTCACCTTTGCTGAAAGTTTTTTATTTTGTTCAAAATAAGAGTTTGGGGGAAAATACATAAGTTAACTTCTTTACTGTGGAGTCCCACAACCAAGTCTAAATAGCTTGCGAACTAATCAAAAGCGTAAGGGGGAGAGTATTTGGAGAATACCAGAGATCGCTCTCATTTCTGCGCATGTGCCCCTTCTCCCTCCCCCTCCCGCCCCGCCTTTCTCTCTCTCGCACACGCGTGCTCGCTCTCGCTCTGTCGCTCACTCACACTCACACTCACACACACGGTCAAGTTGTGAAAAAATGAGCCCAAAGGTGCTCAACAAACTAAAATTTAAATAAAGAAAACGAGCATGAAGGATGAAAAGGTTTGAAAGAGGTACAATTTTTTCTCATTGCTGCACCCAGTAGTAGTAAAGCCTTCCCACGCGCACACGCACACGCACTCATCTGGACACACCATCCACTGCGCCTGAAAGCTAACAGGCCTCTCCTCATGTGCCCCTGTCTGCACCTACAGCAGTCAGACCTGAGTGCTAATGTCCCCCAGTGACCATTATTAAACATTATAAACACAGAGCCTGCAGGTGAGCAATCAATAGGAACAAAGGTATGACTGTATGCTCCAAATTATTTCTAACAAAATTATTTTTAAAGTTTTGTGCATGTTTATTAATCGACATTCCTAATCACCAGAATTTCTGATTACATTTTCTTCTGTGAACACGGAGATGAGCATCTACGCTTTGCTTCTTCTTAAGGAAGACTTGGCATTTGGGGGATTTAAAAAACAGAAAGTAGTACATGAATCCCTCTCAAAAGCTGTGTGGCTGATAATTTTCCTCCTACTTATAAAAAAAGATCGTAAAGTGATAAACGCACACGCCCTGTAAGAGGCGCCCACAGCTCCGTGTGCCGCCATTGCCGGGACACTCCCTGTCAGCCCTTCCGCCGCTCCGACCCAAGGGGCCTGCCGCTCCACGTGCATTTGGGCTCGCAGGCGCGGCCATGCGGGTTTGCGGGGCTGCCGGACCCCTCCTTCACCCGGTCCGGGGACACTCACCGACGTCTCCTAATACTTACCGCGCACCACGGGGAGGACGAGCAGGAAGGCTCCCAACTGAGTCCAAGAGCAACTTCTACCTACAACCCAAACCTTCAGGACGAGACAAAACCCCTAACATCTAGCACCATCTTCTCCAAGAAACAAGACCTAGCACCTCAAGCTCCAATAACAAGCCCGGTTTCACGAAGCGGCAAAACCACCGGCCACGTGTGTACTAGACTGTCCACCATGAGCCCACACACACCTTCTCCACAAAGGTCCGTCTCGCAAACTGGAGAAAACCGGAAAGGGCTGTGGCCAGGGGAGCTCACTGCGCACGCGCGCCAGAGGCAGGCCCGCTCTGCACACATGCGCATCTGCGCATGGCCGCACGCCTGTGGCGGGCGGCTCAGTGCGCGTGCGCACCCCCGGCCCCACCCCGCGCCCCGCACTCACTTGGGCCGCTGCAGCACGTAGGTCAGGAGGAAGGTGCGCAAGGACTCGATGCTGCCTTTCTCCAGCAGGACCCACTCGCGCACGACGGCCTCCATGATGGCCGTGGCCGCCTGGAAGAGCACGTAGTCCACCTTGCTGGTCTCTGAGGAGGGAAGGGCACACAGTCTTTAGGCGGCGGCTCGGCGTCCCCGGAACACGCTGCACGTAGTAATTTTGAAACAGAACTCCGCGCACAAGGAGGAAGGCGGTTACCTGCTCTTTTTATCCAGTGACCTCGCTCTAGCACCACAAAAAGGTTAGTTCCTCTCAGGAGACACCTCAGGCAGGTGGCAGCTAATCACCGATCACAATTTTCACAAACTTTCCTCACCTCTCTTCAACTGTTACTTCCAAAGCATGAAGAACTAAAAAATAACACAGCTTTAAAAAAATAAAAATAAAAATACAAAGCAATCGGAAAATGTCTGAGAGGTCCTCACCTCGTGCAAAACAGAACTCGGCGTCCGCAGAACACCTTAATCAACAGTCCTTGAACATTGCTACTCGTGATGAGCCATGCGTTAAAATGTCGCAGTTTGCTAAGCGGTTAAGCTTTCAACAGTATGACCCATCTCCAATAGCAAGTTCAGAAATAAACACAATCACATTTAGGTTACTTTTCTCAAAATGTTAAAAAAAAAGTCACATTTACACAAGGTGAGAAGTTCTTGTGAATTTTCTGATTGCAATACTGATTAAACTGAGTAAACCCCAAAGCTACAAAGATCCAGGTTTGGCTAGCAAATTATAGTATCTGAACGGAAAAGTGAAATTAGGAGGAGGCAGAAAATAGAAAATTAACATACCTAAAAATTATTTTATATTAATTTTCTATTTTTCTTTTACTTGCCAATACACTACAATCTGTTTCCAAACAGGATTATCAAAAGGGAGGAACAGTCCAAATGAAGTCAAGAAAAAGTGGAAATTTTCTGAAGCTCTAAAAAACAGCCATCATGTGAGATCCACGAAAAATGTACGATCACGCTGCAGGTTATACGCCAAGATCACTAGGCCTGAGTATCTAAAAGCCATGAGGAACTCACTCTGGGCACAGAACAGCGCCTTCAAGAACCTGTCAGAAGAGCATGAAGACACAGTCAGGCACATCATTCTCTCCCCTACTCAAGCTTGAGTCATTTAAAAATCTTACAAGTGATCTTGACACAATCAGCTCTAACAGTGTGCGGGAAAAGGTATACCCTACGTAAATTCCTATTACGTTAGACTTCCAGTTTTGAAAATAGCAAAACTAATAAGAAGAACCAATTTGGACCTTTTCGTTTTTATGTTTTATTATTCCACACTATCTTAACATGAATTCTAATTGAGATGATCATCAAAACTCACAGAAATTTAGAAACTTTAAAATATAATCAATAAATAAAGCAATAGCTTCCAAAAATGTAAACTTAGTATTTAAAGTTCCAGGAGAAAAAAAACAAATAAGTGTTTTATTCAAAGAGGATTTGACACAGAAACCAGCTCTATCTATTTAGATCACTTAGGAGAAATATGGTCCTGAATCACAATAATTCAAATAATCTCTTATTAGAAATCTCTTTTTGAAAGAAAATGATGGTTGTAAGCCTATCTTCATATTCTATTACAACAGTAAAACTTTTAAGGAAAAGAAACCTGAAATCCTCACCATGTCTTTTTAACAAGGAAGCAAAAGTCTTAGGGACTCATAATTTTAGAAACAGAACTCCAAAGAGCATCTGACTCATTGCCTGCATTTTATACTGTTGAAGGAACTGATGCACCAAGAGATTAAGAGAGGACAATCCAGGTCCTGAGGCTGCTAAGGTCCTGGACTATGTGCCCTGAGCAGTACTGACCTACCTCAAGTCCTTAGGCCACTGAAGATAAGCCCTAAGACGCACCTTCTGCTGGTTTTCAAGAGCTAGGATGGAATGTGTGTGTTCTCTCTGTGCTTGGGGGTGGGTGGGGGAGGGGCAGTCACAGCGGGTGAACAACGTGCCAGTCTCCACAGTCACTCTTGTCCTTAGATACCTGTTTGGTGTTCACTGGAGATGTCTATATTGCTAGTCCCACAAGAACCTGTCTCTAAGAATGGAGGAATCTGGAAAAAAGAAAGCCAAATTCCACATTTGAAAGAAGGAATTTTCTTAACCTAATATATTACACTTTTTCATGAAAACTGCTACTAGCCTTCACAAACTGCACTTGCACATAATATAAACGTGCAGAAGGTGCTGGAAGGAACTCTAGCGGCTGCCAGAAGACAAGGACTCGCAGTGCACACAAGGCTTACTCTGCTCTCAGCTGCAGGGACGCTCGAAATGGCCAGGTCTGCACAAGGACCTCACAATTTGCTTGGAATTTCTAACGCTTGTAGGATGATTTTCCACTGACTAGGGCACACTCTAGAAGATGATCACTTTCGCAGGATGCTTTCATTTCCTACCATAGTAACTTCTTTAATGAGAACTACGTAAATAAAATTCATTTGTATCTTGTCAGCCATCTGAAACTACACAGAGCCATGAAGACAACAGTTAAAGTAGTAAATGATAAAAGAGGAAAAGCACTCACTACATTACAATTAGAAAATACTTTTTAAAGAGAACAAAACCCTCATTGTCACACCCCAGGTGTCAGCAATGATAATCCCCACTCTGTCTTACAGCGGCAGGTGCCAGAAGCCCCAAAGTCACTGACCAGTGGCTGCATAAGCACACCAACCCCCAAGGAGGCTCCTGATTCGTGCTGTGAGGGCGCCTCCTGAGAGAAATGAAAGGAACCCATTTCTCCTGAGAGAAGGGCAGAAGCTGACCATGAAGCCCGCGAGCTCCGGAGAGACGCGCCAGCCCTGTGGCGAGGCAGCAGCTCGGTAACAGGAGGGGACGCAGCTGACCCTGCAGATGTAGAACGACCCCGAGTGCCAAAGACGGCAAGGGGAAGGCAGCCCTGAAGTGCTTGTGACAAATGCACACAGGAAGGAGCAAAACAACAGGATAATAAGACAAAGAAATGAGGGAAAATGAGAAACATAATCAAACTTAGAGTGGGAAGGAAGAATTGTAAGTGGCCAGAAACGGGAAGCATCAGAAAGCGTGTCTCCCTTTGTTAGAATGTGTTACCCAGATGTTCTAGAAAAATGACATGTAATCCCTAGCTAAGAACGTGAAAATTCTGATTGCGATTGACTGCCACTTGTATGAGAAGTCTTCTTAGAGGAATCAACCCTTCTGTGCTGGTGGGACTGAGCACGGAGGCACAAGATTCTCTGCGAAGTTCAGATGTCAACATCAACGTCACACAGGGCTTGGCAGGACATCAACCATTATGTTTGTAATACATGCACTCAACCTCTTACAGTTAATGTTTCAAAACCCAACTGATTTTAAAAGCATGACTGGAATGAGTAATACTTTTTTCAGAAATTTTATCAAGAAAACAAGTTTTCCAAAACAAGCTCAAATCATAACAAAGTAATAGTACTTCACAAAACATACATATGTGAAAAAGGGAAGAGTGGCATAAACAAATACACTCTGATACAGTGCTTATAATTTAGGTCGACTATTCGCAACTGATAAAGGTGACAGCTGAATTACAATGGAAAGTTGGATGGGACACTGATGGAGCCCTAGGGAAGTGGTCACAGCACATGCCTCAAAAACCAGACTCAGATTTTAGGTGACTAGTTTAACACAAAGGTTTTCTGAATCCAATGCTGAGCAACCCCCAGGCAGTAAGAATGAAGTAAGGCTCCCCGAAATCCTTAATACTGAGGCTACTGATGTTTAGTTTTGCTTCTTTTAATTTAAAGTTGAGTTAAATATTCTCCATAGGCGTAACAAATTTTCTTAATGCCAGAAACAAATTCATCCAAGTATAAAAACTCACCACTCAAAAAACAAACAAACAAAAAAAACCCCACAAAACTTTCACATTTAGAATTTAAAATGTGGTTATTAAAATGGTTCCTCTAACATTAAGATCTAACTCCTGAATGAGGCAAACTCGCCTTCACCACCTCTGTTAGCTTCTTGCAAACAGAAAACGGCATTTTTTAAGCTTATCATAGTTTGGAAAAACTATGTGAAATGAGGTAGTGGGGTCATGACATTACCTAACTGTTTACAAAATGCTTTATTCGTTACTACATTTGCGCCTCACAACAACTTAAGACAGCCACACCCATAAGGAAAATGACATTGTTATTCCCATTTCGCAGGTGAAAACAGGCTCAGAGAGGTTACGTGACGTCCAAGATGACAACATGCAGCAGGCACTGTGGGCACCTGGGTGTGACCATCCCTACACAAGTGCTCCTGCCACTCCCACCTAAGAAGTCTCATTTGTGAGCCCATATACATAGAGCGTGTTTACTACCCAAGTGTCTTTGTAGGTAACCTCCACCTGCAAACCTGAGGCCTGGTGGCTAACAGGAAGTCTTACTGAAAGCACACGAATAAAACATCAGATATTTTAGCTCCTAATACTCAACTAATCAATTTTGTGGTCAGAGATACCTCAGCCTCTCAGAACCTTAAATATGGGTTACCAGAAAAATGGCTCCAATTAAGAAAAACAGCCAATGATAATCAGGCAAAAAATAACAATAACCAATGAAATCTTTCTTCACTGTTACTGAAAAAGAAGAGGCAGGAGACTATATGTGTGTGTATCTTAGAAAGTGCCATCTTTGGATAGAGATCATTTCTATACATACGTCAGCTCTAAGGTGAAAATCAATGCTTCATTTTAGGACAGTGATAACCCACACAGAACTAATATTCGCTAAGCAAGCCAAGAACAAACTGTATGGTAAAAAAAAAAAAAAAAAAAAACAACAACAGAACCAAAAAAAAAAAAAAATGCAGAAATCTGGGATAAGGTATGGTACATTTCTTTTAATAAATGATATCACATTTGAAAACAACTGAAAAAAATATGAGACTTCTTTTCTCCACTTTCAACAGCTTTCATGCTATGGTCAGTAATAAAACAAGTGACTGAACAAGGTATTTAGGGGTGGACAATCCAAGGTAAAACACCGGTCTCTGTCTGGCTAGACGGACAGAAAAGCCACTTAAGTAGAATGATCATTAATGAAAACTTTTAACTGTACAAACCTGCTTATTTTTTTTTAATTTAAAATATTTTACATTCAAGATGAAAAAACTAGATTCAATTACACAAAAGTAGTTTTAAAGTGAATACTTACCCAAAATATGCTTGCACACGGCAAACGGCGACTTTGATTTCCTAAAGGACAAGAATATGTGTTCTGCGTGCTGGCGCTGCTCACTGCTGACCATGGACGGCGGCGCCTTGACAGTCAACAACGAAACACAAAGACAGAGCGCACTGGTTTAATAAGGAAGCGTGAACAGCAGCAACCCTTTCACCCACAACAGGAGAACGTTCTTTTCCTTCTGGGGGCAATGGGAGAAATTCTTACTGAATATTTTTTAGGAAAAAGAAAATGCCTGGCAAGATTTGGGTCAGAATCCTTTACAGTTGCCTACATTTTAGAAATGATGCTTATCTAACTTTTTTTGTATTTTTTAAAAACACAGATAATTGACTGCCTTTTATTTCAAAATATACCACTCCACCTCATTTGATCAAGTTCAAATAATTTCAGAATTCTTCAGCAGTAGTGAAACTGAGTCCGTTACTTAAAATTGATTTCTAAAAGCAATCCTTTAAGATAGATATTATTACCAGATAATTCTACCTCAAGTTTTCTAAAATCACCATTAAACCAGAAAAATTGGGGAACAGTAAAGCCTGGAATTTAGAGAACTCCTCTCTGAATAATAAATTAATCAGCCAGAAAAGCCAGACACATCTTAACAAAAATTCCAATGCCTGCCCAGGTTTTGAAACGACATTGTGTTTTTTCTAATAGAACACCTGTGGACCAGACCCACCTAGGTACACAGTCCTGTGACACTGTCTGATTGTCTCCCACCCACCTGAAGAGAAGAGACTGCTGCAAAAACCACCTTCCAATAAACCGTCAGCGTCCTCAACTCAGGGAGAGAGAGGGCAGATGGTCAGAAAATAACCCTTTGCTATTCCAACCAATATAAAGGCAGGAAATCATAATTTCAACTACATTGGAAGAATCTGGAAGATGAAAAACATTTTACAACCTAGTACATTAATTCAATATTCATTATAAATAATAGCAATTATGCACCATCAGTCATTCTGATTTCTGTTAAAACAGTAAAAAAAAAAACAAAACAGTACATCCAAGAGAGATGAACTTGGATGCTTTGGCTTAAAGGAAATCCTTGTGGTTAGTTAAAGCCAGTTTACAGGACTATGCTTAATGACAGAGCACCCTCTACAGCTCTCTAGGCAGAAAGGCAAACATTTCCAATAAAGACCTGTGTTAAGTTCTTGAATACTTTTTCAAGAGGCTTTTTCAATAACATGCCGTGAGCAACGAACTGTGCTAAATGTGAAGATGCTTGTCTTTCCATGCAAATACTTCATTCCCATCATTTTCCCCAATTCAACAAGTCAAGTCTGTGTTTTTGCAAGGTGTTCCATCAGGAATACCTGCTAACTATACCTGAATCCACTGCCCACGCCAAGGGTTACATGACGGGGAACAGACATCGGCGATGGGCTTCCCAGGGAGGTCTGACGTACACATCCTCTCCTCTCATTACCCTCAGAAAGCACCACACAGGCCTAACTTTGCAAATTAACATGCCAGTTATACAAATAGTTCCTAAAGCTAACTGTATCTGGACACCCTAATATCCCCACCCTTAATAAAGTATAGGTCTGAACATAATTTTAATTTAACGAAGAATGGTATTACATTTATAAAGTATCAGATTTAATAAATAATAAGAGTATAATCTAAAGACAGATCGGATCATAGACAGACAGACAGGACCTCACGCACCCTCACAACAACTCTATGAGGCAGGTATCTCTACAATCCCCATTTTACAGATGAGGACACTTGCGTACCGACAGTCTGTGACTCACCCACTAAGGATGCTGAGTTAATGATGAGACTGTGCTTGATTTTCTGTTTTCTATCCACCCTGTACAATCTGTCCTTAAACCTGTGGGGCTCCCATCTAAATGTAAGTCCGTAACACAGAATGATACGCTTCGTTACTTTTTAAATGACTGGGCCTTCCATTCCCAATGGACTGCTGACTAGTTATCTTGAACAACTCTTCTGCTGAAACCAAATAAAAATGGTGAATAAAATATTTCAAAAAAACCTTTAATGTATTGCTGAGCTTACAAGAAACGAAGGAATCCTCACAACCTAAAACAGAAGCAAAGGCAGGGATCCAAAGAAGCAAGCAAGCATGTGTGCATGCCCTCGAGACCTGGGTCAACTCTTGAGTGACCGTGAGTGCCCACTGTGACAGTTGCCCAAATGGAGAAGACAGGAGATAGAGCCGCGGCCCTAACGGGATGCCCCTCCACATAAAGCTGGGACCCTCGGCATAAGGATGAACAATTAAAAAAAAAAAAAGAGGGAGATCATTACACAAGAATTACTCCATTACCCAATATTGTGCGACAAGAGCCTGAACCAACTTGTTTTGCTATATAATACAAGGACATGTGATAGTATTCTGTATTCTTTTCTGGTGTCTGTGCAAAAAAATTCTCTTGATATGTTTGTAAGCCGACAGATGTTAAAGGTAGGTGTATATAGGAAGGTGATGAAAACGTTCATTGTCTTAATCACTATGTTTGGTATTTATAAATCTAAAAATGACATAATTATGAAGAAAAGAAAATGGCTCTTTTCTCTTCATCAGTATTATGTGCCATCAGTGTTTTCAAAAGTACTGCATTGTGACACTCTAATGCAAGAGAAATAATTGGAATGACAAGAAGCTATTAAAGATGCATCTGATATCTAGAATCAGTATTCATTTTGATGACAGTGGGAATGCAAAGAGCAGAAGCAATGACATAACTTGAGGGTTATTTGAAGTCTGGAATCAGTATTTACAACCCGGAACATGAATGCAAAGAGACACACAGTCCCACTCCAGACTTGTGCTGCTGTCATGGCAGCTGCTCCCCCGGTGTGGCTGTGTGAATTAATTAAAATTAAAAATGTAGCTCCTCCATTGCACTCACCACATTTCAAATGCTCAAGTGCCACGTGTGGCTGCCAGCTACCACACTGGGGAGTGTAGATACAGGACATCTTCACATAAAAAGTTCTGTCAGCACTAGGCTAGAAAAGTTTCATTAATTCAACAAATATTTACTGAGTGCTTACTACAAGGTTCCCTTGATTTATGGGCTCTGATGCAATGTTAGTTGATACATTAAAGTACAAAATAACATCTAACATTTACAGAGTGCTTACCGTGGGCCAGCCGCTATACTAAACACCTTCCTTTTAATGGAAGTGCAGTCATTTAATCTTTGCATTAACTCCCCCAGGTAGATACTATTTTCCTATTTTAGAGATGAAGAAACAGACATATGGAGGTTAAATGACTCGCCAAATGTCACACAGCCGGTCCCCATGGATCCAAGAAGAACACGGAGTCTGGCTCTGGCCGCTACCCTGCCCTTCCCTTCCTACGGGTCAGCCACTTCCCGCGTGCTTACTAGCTCAGCAGAACAGCAGCAAGGTGTGTTTCAACATCTCACCTGATTAGGTCACCATCATACAACTGGCCTGCCTTCTACTTAGTTCTCCAATCCCAGCCACAAAACCACAGAATAAGACAGACCAGCCTTCTAAACTGATCAATCTTATTCAGACTGGGGTCAAATAGATTCACATGGATATATTATGGATTAGAGGACATTTTCTATTCATTTTTAAGATAAAAGTGAACAATTCTGAGCTTCTGTAAGCTGTTCCTGGGTACTCTCCAGCTTTCCCCACATACATACTCCTTCTCCTTTACTGTAAGAGTCACTTCAGCATTAAAAATGTTTGGCATACTAACATATGCCCTCCCACCCGAGCTCGGCTCAGAATCCCACCACCTCCTTGAACACCTTCAGGAGCCTCCTAAGTCATCCTGGGGCCCTCCCATCACACACAGGGCTGACAGTCAAGCCCTCGGGTGAGACAAGGTCTCAGGCCATGGCAGGCCCTGCCTGCTTCCCTAGGCTCGTCTCACATCCCCCTTCCTCCTGTGTTCAGTCACTGTTTTCATTCAGCGAGTGTTACTGAAGATCTACGGCGTGCGTCAAAGTCCCTAAACTAATACATATTAGAGCCCAGCAAGGGAGACCAGCACCCGTTACTACTCATACAAGTAAGTGTCAACTTCCCCACGTGGCAGGTGCGCAACCACTCAGCTCCCCAGGGACAGGACTGAGGGCAGGAGGCAGGGGCAGGCCTTCCGTGCTCACGCAGAGCCCCCGAGGGCATGCGCACATGAGAAAGAGCATTCCAGCAGAGGGAGCAGGACCGGGAAGAAGTGAGAAAAGCTGTGTGCTGACACAGAGAAAAGGTGGGCGGCAGGAGGCTCGCAACAAGCCACAGACAATTCACCCAGAGCTGCCCTGGGGAGCAGGCAGAGTCTCGGCTCAAACCTGGTCACACTTGCTGCCCGAAACACACATGCCGCCCTACAGCGGTCTAGGCAGACATTCTGGCCCACAAGCGGCCGCCAGAAGTGCCCTGTGTGCCGGGCAATGTGCTAGATGTTCGGACACAATGGTGGGATTACAAGCGAAAACATGCAGAGTCACTGTGCTCACGGGGCTCACAACCCAGCAGGAGTCAGTCATGGAATCAGACAGGAAGCATGAAGTGCAGGTGTAGGGAATGTCACCAGGGCAAACGGTGCGAGGAAGAGGAATCCGGGCTAGCTCGGAGCAGTCAGGCCTTCCCTGACAGAGTGAAGCACGGTGCTCAGACCAGGAGAACTAACCAGTAAGGAGGCAGAGGAGGGAGCAGGGCACTCCAGGCCATGGAGCCATGGAGCCAGGCCTGCATCTGCGAGGTTCTGGGCGGAGGAGCAAACGAGAGGGACCGGAGCCCGTGCCCTGTGCAGGCGCTAAGGCCCATGCTTGAGCTCATACTCTACTGTGGCCATCCCAAAATTCTTCATGATTTCACCCTTGAACTTATGATTTTTAAGTGAAGCCCAATGGGACAATGGGGTCTGCGTGGAGCCGTGAAGACAGGCCAGGCACACAGGCACAGGCCCCCCAAGGCAGCTGGGATGGCAGCAAGGCCCACAGGGGCAGCAGCTGGCCTGTCTCCCAGCAGGGTCTGTCCAAAGTCCCCGCACAAGTACGAACTCTCCAGCCCCAGTCCTGTAACAGCAGCTAGGTCATACCCGTTAGGGATGGAGAATGACCACACACGAAGGCACAAAGCCCTCTAGGGAGTTCCCAGAGGTCTTCAGAGACTCAGAGGGTCTCAAAGTCTCCGGTCTACAGAACGGCTGCAGCAAAGCAGAACCTCCACAGGCTCAGAAATAGAAGTTAAATGTAAAGGTCATCGCAGTTGATGGAAAAGAATGCACTTTAATTTAAAGCTCTGGACGATCCATTTATTAATGAGGAATACGATTTTACTTTTTTTCTAATAATTAATACAATGTCGGGACACTGACAACATAAACAGGCATTTCAAATGATATACAAGTCATTTCTGGTTTCCTGTACGAACTCTGCAAGTAACAAGAGTTGTCAGAGGAATCATTAAAATAGTGTATAAATTTACATCTAAAATTAAATTCAAACTCATATAAAACTGATTTGTATAAAGAATTAAATCTTTTTAGAAAAAAATGTTCTGAAAGCGTCATCGGCTCTAAATGTACTAATATTTATATTTGTAAATAATTAATCAGAAATGTATCCCAACATCATCCCAGCCTGTAAAATACAGCAAGCAGCTCTAGTTAGCAATAGCTGTGTCAGCAGAAAGACCCTCCTCAAAAGAGAAAATTATCAAAAATTATTTCCAGCCTTGCATTTCCCAAGAGTAATGAACATCACTTTGAATTACAGTGACTATGAACTTGCTACAAGTAAACATTTTGATGACCTAATGCATGTGTAGAAAAGCAAGCGAAAAACATCTTGTGAGCAATCGAGATACCACACAAGGCATTAATTTTTGTCATACAAAATTATGATAGCAAAATATTCTTTTGTAATTTATAAATTTGTTGTTACTCAGAAAGCATGTTACTCCTATTATGTCTTATAAGTAATAACATATTCGAAAGGAAAAGTCCATTTTAAAACCTCTACCGGCACTGTTCCTGCTTTTTGAACAAGGGACCTCACATTTTCATTTGACAAGGGGCCCTGCAGATTCTGTGGCCAGCCTGGTGGGAACACAAGACAGCGACGGGAAGCCCTTCCCACGGGACGCTGGGACCTCTCAGAACCTCCGAGGAAGCCGCCGGCAAAGCGGGGACGGGTGAGCAGGACCCAGTCAGTCAGGACCAGCGGAGTTAGCACAGAGGGCGCTGCGGCTAGAACGCGCATCAAGGACGGTCACGCGCCTTCTAAACTCTAAAAGGCCCTACTCTGAGAACTCTCTGTCACTTCCCGGTGGGCCTGATTCTTCCCACAATGACACGTGACTCGGCCAGAGAGTAAATCGGTAGGTACCTCCTCTTCAGAAAAAAGCGTACTGGTTTCCTAGCAGCTCTTTCTCAAAGGACATTTTCCCTTTATTTGCTAGCAAGGTTACACTTAACCAGCGGTGACGACACAATCTGCAGAAATAGGATGCGCTGACTCGTAAATGCAAAACCACAAATCTAGTCTTCACTCACCTGAGCTATGTATGAGATGGCTTTTCAGTTTCTTTGAGATAAAGATTATAGAACATTCAAGAAAGCAGCCAGAGATGTTAAAAACACATGTAACATTCAAATTTATCAAATTACTTGTGATTCAATGTTTTATAACTGTAAAACATTCAATCTCTATTAAAACTTAGAAACTGAGGACTCTTGGCACTTCCAATCCCCATACAACTATTCTTAAAAGTTTAGTATACACCTCCAATTCTGTTGCTATGCATACACAAATATATACAGAGATTTATTTTTTTAACTTGGAAAACAAAAATAGATCAGACATTGTTCTGCACGTTTTCCTCACTTATTTGGAGCATCTTTCCACGTCCATTCAGATCTTTCCATTAAAGAAATTACTACATATTACAGCCCCATTTCTTGAGAGTTCCATAAAATAGCATGATACGCAATACCACAACTTAACCGATTTCTTCCAACTACACATTCACACTGTTTCAGTTCTTTGCTACTGTAAAGTATATGCTACAGGAAGCATCTCTGTGCATGTGCAAGCACTTTCAGGGGCTGAGTAAACGGCTAGAGGTGAAACACATGGGGTGACAGGCCATGCAGATTTTTAAGGCTTTGGTAACATACGGCCAAACTACCCTACCTACCAAAAATGTGTAGCTTTTTACACTTGCACTGGCACTGTCTGTCTCCCCACACCTTTACAGTGTGGAACATCATTTTAATCACAGTCGTTTCCAGATTATTCTTTTCTATCTTTCTATTCTTTTCTCATGACAGTGCTATAATGTTTCAATTACTGTCGCTTGTGAATGCATTTCAGTAATTGGTACATCAACTCCAAACCCTTCATTCTTCTTCTTTTTAAATGTCATTATTCTCACACAATTATTCTTCCAGATGTATTTTCTAACTAGTTAAGTTTTTCTCCCACCTCAACAAAGGGTGAGGAGTTAAGAGGAATTATGAATGTCACACTTGCTGTGCCGGCTAACGAGGGTGGAACTGCCTACCACCTTAACCAGACGGGGAGTATCTGAGCAGAGAAACGTGGAGTTCATTCAATGCTGACCTTTCACATTCTTCAAAAAAGCTGGATTGTTCTCTTTCCTCTCTCAATTTTTTCTTTTTTTGTTGTTCTTTGTTTTTACTGAATGATTTTCTCCAAAAATGATGTTGCATGCTCCTTACTAAAGTGTCCTATAATTTATTCCTACAGTTTTTAATTCCTAATGTGGAGATCTTTTTTCCATTTTTAGGTTGATCATTATTGGTATAAAGAAAATTTTGCAATTGGTTTGTCTTATATCCAGGCACCTTACCAAACTATTCTCAAAAGTCGTTGGTTCTAACAGTTCTTTAGTTAATTTCCTTGGACATTTTCCTGAATATCACCTGCAAACAATCACCATTTTTTTACTTTTCTTTCCAAAGTTTGCACTTACTCTTTTTCTTCTCTTACTGTGTCAGCTGGGCCCCACAAGGTGCTGAGTGACACATCAGGACTTCCCAAGAACACCACCATCACTAGTGGTTTCATAGAACTGTCTTCACTGCATTTTCATCAATTCCTACTTTATGGAATTTTTAATCATGAAATGCTGCTAAAAGTTATCAGTTGCCTGCGAGGTACCTGTGACCGATTCAAAGGTCTTTTGCATTTCCTCTCTGGACCACTGGCTACATTCCAATCAGCTGAACCTGGCACAAATTCAACTGCAAAATACACTTTAACTGAACTGAATTATAAATAAAACCTTCCTGCTAACTAGTGTTTTGACAAAAAGAATTCTGTTAGTGCCAGTTTTCTAATATCTAGTGCCAGAGCAGAGACTAAAAGACAAGGTTAAAATACATAAAAATGCTTACTGAATGTAATGCATCTTTCCAATGAGAAAAGTAATGCTATAATCAAAACTCTTTAATTTTATGGCATGTGCATTATTGAGTTCAAGAAATTAAAAGCATTATGCCTTATACATAGGAAGGGCTCAGGAAATACCTACTAAATAAATGCTCAACTATTCCCCAACACACTGCATCTCTCCTAGGCTGTGGTGCAATCTGGTCTCTCCACCTGGGACACCCCTCACCCAACTGTAAAGCTTCCAGTGGTCCTTCGTGATGCAGCTAAAGGGTCACCTGCTCCAGGAAGCCCTTTCTAAGGGCCTATGTCACCTTGACATAGATGTCCCACATCTGTACGTTCACAGAACACAGAGATACTTCTGTTCTAAACTCCACCGGACACTTGCCAATAGTTTTGCCTTTCTCCCACCTTGCAAACAAGGCCTGTCTTTCTACTGTCTCCTCAGCAAGGACAGCACCGTGCCTCCCATATAGACACCCAGAGGACATGCTAGAATGAATGAATGGCAAGACTGGGCTCCAGATCCAAACCAGCCAGACAACCACAGGCCAACCAGTTACTGTCTGTGAATCTCGGATTTTCTCATTTACAGTGTTTAAGAATATCTATCTCTTCCGCCCACTTCACAGGACTGAAGTGAGAATCAAATATCTTATCTTATTATTTGTAAGATAAGAACTTTTGTACAGCACTACAGTTCTGCAGATGCTTTCAAAACATGAACCAAATTCCACTACAATATAAACTGTGAAAACCAGTTACAAATGCCTTTCATTAAAGTTGCATTTAGATCTATTAAAATCCATTCCAGTTTTAAAACCAGTATGTGCCATTACTTTTCTATAAAGTATCAATTAACATATGTGGCTCTGCACTACCTTCTATCATCACTCTCTGAGGACAATTCTTAACAGCCCAAGGGAGCCAGGGGAACAAAACCAAGGAAATTCAAGACAATAAATAAATATAGCACTCCTGGGTTTATGGTTCAAACAGATGCAATATTTAAAAAAATTACTACATATCCTAAACTTTGTCATTATTATGTTTCTAAAATCAAAACACACCCTACATTTTATATCTATTCACCCAAAAAAGAAAATGGAAATAACCTCCCTTCAAAATTCCTCCACAGTAAGCTGAACAAAGAAACATGCAGGATGACACGGATCACGCAATCTCATTCATGTAAAAAACTACATTTTAAAAACATCACGTACAGCTGCTCTTAGGTGCTCAGAGCTTCTCTATATGGATACGGAAGGTCACCTCTGAGAGGGAGGGGTGCTGAGGGGACTTCTACGTGCTCCATGCACCTTTCTGCACAAACGGCACTGAATACAGGTGTTCACCGAGCAGCAACTGCGACATCCGAAAACACAGTTCAAAATTCCCATCAAGTGTACCATGTGGCATTTACAATACGGGTGACACGTGGGCTCTGACAAGCAGCACGGTTCAGAAATGGCATCCAGTGCTCTGGGTTCTGGATCAGTCTCACCACGTTCTCTCTTCTGTGTCCTACCTTCAGCAAATCCCTCCTACCTCTCTGAACCTCAGTTTCCCCATCTGTAAAATGGAAGGGAGAATGCTTAGATGAGGCTCTTATTTTTCAGGGTCTCTATTTCCTGAGAGAACCTGATAAAAAGTCATAGGCCACTTACGAAAAATGTATGTTTGCACCAAAAAATTTGCTTACAATTTCCTTCTGATATCTACCGTGGACTCCCTATGACCTCCGTATTCAAAGACTTCTTGCGATTGTTTCACACACTAAAACTCTTGTATTGATTTTCATAAAATATATGGACTACCAAATGGAAAAAGCAAAAATAATTGTGAAAGACATCACTAATTGCTTTAAATCCCAAAACATTTTAAGAGCTAAAATATATAGCAATTGTCTCTAAACAAGGTTTCTTCAGATGGATATCCATCTGACCTACAGATGGATATATGATAAAACCACCCATTTGAAAAAATACATTCTAATCTGTGAAGGAGAGAGACTTAACCCTCTTAACCACCCCAAAATGAATTAGCCCTCCTGCTCTCTAGTCCCCCTACTCTGTAGATTAGGGACCACAGACTGACACACAGACGGGGCTGTAGTCCCCAGTGTACTGCTTCCCTTGAAAATTGGGGTCAATCACTCAGCATCTCCATGTTTGAGTCCCTTAGCCTATAAAATGCAAACAGAGGCCTCACAGTCAGAGGATTAGAGAAGTAAAATATGTAAGTGTGTGTGGCCTAGTTCCTCGCAGAGTAAGCACTTAATAGTGTGAGCTGTTGTTATTGATAAACTAGAACGCGCCTTCCATACTGCCCCTCTTACACATTCTTGGTAACCACTTTGAATACTAAGAAGTTTCCAAAAAAGAATTTCCTATTTTTAATAATGTGATATTTTCCCCATACTCTTCTGGAAAAATCTGACAGTATGTAAACTGATACCTACACAACATGTTTGAGGGGTAGTGAAGCAGACTGGAGAGTGATCCAGTTTAGGTGAGATAGGTCTGAGTTCTAGACTGGTCAGCTACTCGGGCCGCTGAAACATCCCTGAGACGCGTAAGGCTGCACGCAGCAAGGGGCACTGGAGTGCTAGAGGGCCGAGCACATCATCTGGCCTGCAGTATGCACTCGACAAGCGGTATTTACTCTTATTTCTCTCAGCTACCCGCTTACGGGTAGTAAAACCAGCTCTGCCAGGGAAGAGGGGGGCACTGGCAGCACAAACCCTAATGAATACTCAGGGCACTGACCAAGGACACTAATTTTCTCTTATCAATGTAAGAACTAAAGCAGCATGTTCTGGATCACATACTCCTTCCAGAGTCCAGAAAATGTCCAGGTAGTTCAAGAAATGTTCTGTCAGGGATCTAAGGAGCCTTGTATTAAGGGGTATACTAGCTAGTTTTTTGTGGACTTACCTTGGCAAAGTCCGAAAACGTTATCTACTCAGACTTGTGACAAAAATGCTTCACTTAATTTTGGTTATAATGAAGCAAGGAAATCCTGCTTTTTATTAGACTTCTCAACTCCATGAACTAAATTTCATGGGCTCTCTGTTGTTGTGTGCGAAAATACTTGCTAAATGGAACTACAAGCTGTGCTAGAACTGGTTCAAATATGTTGTAGTGTGATGTTCAGACACATAATCCCAACACCGAACCAAAAGGGGGCGGGGGGCGTCCAAAAGGTAACAAACCCGGCCGCATTCAATTCTTAGAAAGGCTGAGTCCATTGAAGGAATCAAACGGGCCTCTAAACTCCCCAAAGAATCCACAAACCCGGAAGTCAATTCAAAATACAAAACTGAGCCAGCGAGTGCGTGCACCGTGCTCACGGAGCAGCGGCATCCAGCCCATCCGACCCCCAGTCCCCGCGAGGAGCCCCTTCGGACGCCCCGTCCTCCTCACGCTCCCTGCGGATACCACCGCTCGTCAGCCCCGCTCGCCCGTCGCGTCGGCAAGAAGGGAGCGCGCGACCACGGGGAGAACGGGCAAAGTTTGGCCGATGACCTTGGTCCCAGAGACCGCCCTCCCACGTGCCGCCACCGCGGTTACCCCGAGGCCGGAGGACGCGCTCGGGGACCCGGAGGCTGCTCCCAGCGGCGGGCTGGGCCACCCCGCGGTCCCGGCCCCGAGTCCGGCGGCGGGCACACGGCCCGGCACTCGCTCCCGCGCCCGGCCCCGCACCCGGGCTGCGGGCAGGTGCGGACGGGCCCCCTGGCCCAGGAGAGCCCGTCCCCCGGCCGCACCGGCAGGCGGGGCGCAGCCCCAGGATGGGGACCCCCGCGCCGCGCCGCCGCCTGCGCTCGGCCCCCCGGGAGGCCCGGCGGGCGGCGCGGCGGGCGCGGCGGGCGCGGCGGGGCCGGGTCGGCCGCGGAGGCCGGGGAGCGGCGCGGCGGCTCACCATCAGAACTTTGGCCGCGTTCTCCAGCTGAGCGATCACTTCTGGGGGCCCCAGCGCCGCCGCCATCATGGTCTCTCTTCAATGACGCGCCATGCGCTGCATTCTGGGAGCGGCGCCGCGGCCGGCCAATCGGCGCGCCGGGCGGGCCACGTGCTGCGGGCGGGGGGGGGCGGGGGCGGGGCCGGCGCGGGAGGCGGGGCCGGACGCCGCGTGGGGGCGCCGCCCGGGCCGGGTCGGACGCGGAGTCGGGCGCCGGGGACCACGCGCCGCGGCACCGCCCGGACGCCGGGGAGCTCTGCCCCGCTCGGGGTGCCGCTGGACCTGTGTCCTCGGGTGCCCCTTCCAGAAGGCTTGCCTCCTGCGTCCCAGTCTCCTTCCTCCTTCGGGAGCTCCTGCGACAGGTGTCGTCCAGGTGGAGAGGGGCAGCAGGCCGCGGCGATCCCAGCGGGAAGGCCTGCGTTCTCTTGCCAGGGCTGCTTCACACGGGGGAAAGCAGGGGCCCGCCCTTGACGACCTGCCTCTCCGAGCCAGCGAGAGCCCAAGGCCGCCGGCCGCGTGCGGGGACCCGGTCGCGTTCGTCGTGTTCGTCGTGGGCCCGGCAGGAGGTCCTGAGAACTGCGGTTCTGTACTCGCACCAGCTCTAACGGCCCTTTCGTGAGCCGGCATCCACCTTCCTGTAACGTCTGCCTTTTGAGGCTGCTCTGTGTCCTGGGACTACACAGTGAGGAGAGTGAAGGTGGGAGGAGGGGCAATGGAGTCACTTTAACCAAGCTGCTCACATTGTTAACATTTTCAACACTGAACACTTAAAACGATTAACATTAACGTTATGAACGCTGAGGCGTGAGGAAAGGCTCTGTTCTTGTTCCAAGGAACCTAGGAACTTATCTAGCCCTGTTTCAATGCCTGGCCAATCAGACCTGCAGATTACCTCTCTCACTACCCGCTGAAGGACTCACATATCCAGGCCACAGGACATCCACCTGACATCCGTTATCCAGACCTCTGGACCTGACCAGGCCTCCTGGTGTCCGTCATCAGGTCACCTGCCAGCTGACTGGTGCATCCTGGACCAATCCTAGGGCTAAGAATAGAGGACAGATCATTCTCAACCATGCACTTTTTACTATAAGAACTCAACGTTTCTTTCTTCGGAACACCTGTGGGTTTTTGCCTACCTGTGTTGCAGGTTTGCAAACCCTAAGACCCTTGAATAAATCCTTATTATTTATTTCTAGCAGAGCCTCCAGATGTTTTGAGTTTCCCTAACAACAGAAAGTCAAATTCATTTCAGTGTTTTTAAGTTTCCTCTGTTGAAATCTTCATACATGTCTTCTTCCAAGTTGTAAGTTAAGTCACACCTTTGAGGTTTTATTTTTTTATGTCACTGCAACAGAATTGCATTGTTAGCTCCATTGAAAAATGTTTCATTTGACATCTTTCAACTTGAACTTGAGAAAGTGAATTAACAATTTTTTTATTGCTTAGAATTAACAATTTTTTTATTGTTTAAAAAACAAAGGAAATAATTTTTGGTTTCACTACAAATGGGTAAAGTGAGCCAAAATGAAGTTGACGACCTTTTCCAAGAATTGTGTGAAACTAAGTAGTTACCATAATGCCTGACAATAAATATTTGACTAAGTATAGCAATCTGCAAAAGATGACAAAATGTCTTTAGCTGCCACAAAGAGTAATTACTGCAGATCAATGATATAGCTATAAAAGTGTAGGCAAATGAATAGTTTGTAACATTAAATGTTTGAGGCTTACGAAGCTTCAGATTGGGCCGTGTGTTCCATTTTTGTGCAATTACATAAGCACTTTGCACCTAGCAGTCTTTAAGAAAGAGGAAAAAGGAAAGGTGTTACCCACTGTGAGGATGAGTATGCTTCCTTTCAAATCAACAGAGTATTTTGAATGTAGAGGCTTTTTAAGTTGGTTTCCAGCTTGTCGTTTTACAGAGCCATGAGTTTTAGGGCAAACGTTGAAGTTGCAGAACCTCAACTGTTGGAAGGCACCAGAATTTACCTACGATTAATAGTTTAACCTCTCCAAATGCCTGACTTTGATTTCTTGATTTACTACTTAACAATAACATGCTCTTGGGGAGGGGTAAGGAGAAGTATTGCAGCCCAGCCACATGTTCTTTATACCCTAAAACAGAAGGGAAGAGAGTTGTGCAAATTCCCATCATTTTCACCCGGCAGAAGAGACTAATGTTCACTGTCTTGGGAAGGGTGGATGCTGAGTCGAAACATCCCTGGAATCAAGAACATTTAACAAGTATCTCCCTCTGCTTGGAGGGTCCTCCTGTAACATCTATGATGTTGACAGGATAAAAACTCTGAGCCATCCTAAATGAAATTACAGCCACCTCCAGGGAGGGAGAGAAAGAGGAGAGTAATTATCCAGTTCATAGCTGGGGGCTATTTAACTGACAGACGGGGCTCAGTTCCTGGATCTTTTAGTGCTTTGAATCAACTTCTTCAGTGACCAAAAAAGGCCTCCACATCCCCATCTGCATGAAGTTGAAGGACTAATCAGTCAAAAATAGTAAATATTTCTCCCTTACAGACCAGTGAACTGCCCCTCCCACTCACTTTATCTCACCCCGCCCATGTCTGTAGCCAATTAAATTGCTTCAAAACAACCAACCTCTTTCTTCCCTGAAAAGTGTATATATATGTTACCTTGTATTTGGGTAGATGAAAGTAAAACAGTGTTTGTGTCTAAGCGTTAGCAATCTAGTAATATTGACTTCGTGTGTACTCCCAAAGCCAGTGGTGTTTATTTTGAAGTAACTCCATGCTTCTATGAGATCAGGTTTAAGATCAAAGTGTTCCTAGGGCAGAGAGAAGAGGCCGCAGCTTGCAGGCTAGGCTGTCTTTAAAACTCACAGCCTGCAAACCCAAGACCAGCCACATGTTTCTGGCAGAAGGCAAAACCCAGGAACAGAGGTCCAGGCGGCTGACTGCAGGGTCCGCCTGGGTGCTGCTCTACGCCTCCTGGCTGCACGCAGTGTGCCCAGGGCCAGTCCTTTCCCTGTCTGTGGGGACACACTGGCCGGGCCCAGCCCTCACTTGACGGGCACACAGAGGCACACCTGCAGCCTTTGCCCTTGGCGCCTCTGGGCTCCTATTTATTGGAGGATATTGCTGTGTGTGACATTGTGTTGGACCAGGTGATGGTACAGAGCAGGCAGAAAACAAAGGACTGTCACACAGAGGCCCTGCCCTGAAGTAGCTTGTAGATGAATATGTACATTTAACAAAAAATACGAGTGCCCACTATGTGCTGTGCAGGCAGGTCAACAAGGGAGTAAGATCTCTCTCACAAAAGTCACTCAACACGAAAAACGCTTCCACATGGATTGTAGATCTTTACAAGCTAAAGTTCAAAACTTCCAGAAGAAAAACAGAATTTCTTCTTGATGTTGGGGAAGAAAAAGATTTCTTAAATAGAACACTAAAAGCACTCCACCATAAAAGAAAAAAACAGTAAGTTGGGCTTCATCCAAAGGAAAGCCTTCTGCTTTTTAAAAGACACCATTCAGAAAATGGGATAAGTAGTCTCAGTACATACACCCCTGATGAAGGAAAAAAGCTTGTATCCAAATGGCCTCCTTAAAAGGTAAGTAACATCTTGAGTTTTCCATATTAGCATAATGTAATTACTGCCCATCATGGGAGATGAGAATTTAAGTCTTCTTCTACCCTCTGCCCAATACACATGCATGTTCTTCTTGGTCCCCCCACCCCCGCATCCTCCTAACCCAGTACTGTCATAATTTTGGTGAAGTATTTAGCATTTCATTGTTCTAACTGTGTCAGTGCTTTCTCTAAATGAACTGTGCTGTAAACAATACTTACTTTTACTTTTCTGCACAACCTTCTGTTTTCCCTAGCCTTAATCATTGGCTAGTTTTCCATGCGCTGCCTCCCGACCCAGTTCCAAACTCTCCACCAAGTCCTCCAGTCTCCTGTCAAGACAGCTGGCATCTGTCCCAGGTGAACACTTGCTCTACACACGTGGAACACCACTGTCATCTGGATGCCTCAACACTGTCCCCATGACACCCTCCCCTCCCCTCCTGTGTGGGGTCTGCCTCTCGGACCCCTCGCCCTCCTCCAGCCTGGGTGAGCCTCTTCTGCTGGTGGAGTGCATCTTCCAAGAGCTGCCTAAAAAAGAGTGAGGTATGGAAATAGTTTGAATTCTTGAATGTCTGAAATGCCTTTACTCTACCCTCACTCTTGATTAATAACTTGTCTGGGTTAAGGATTGTAAGTTGGAAACAACTTATGTATGACCTGTTTTCTCTCTCTGGAAGTTTGCAGGATTTTCTTTGTTCCAAATATCCTGAAATTCTGTAATGACATGCATGTATATGGTTGTCTAGTATCCATTGTTCTGGCCACTTCAGGCCCTTTTTATCTAGAAATACACCCTCTCGTTTTTGGAAATTGTCCAGAATTAGAGCATCGAGGATTTCCTCAACTCCACTTAAAGTTTCTTCTTCCTTGAGACTCCTGCGATTCAGATAGTAGACATGGACTTACCTTCTAATTTCCTTATGTCTCACTCTTAGTTTCCATTTCTTTATCTTCTTGCTTTTTGTCCCCCGTGAGAAAGTTCCTTGACTCTATTGCCCAACCTTTCTACTAAGGTTTTCATTTTTGCTATCAGTTATTTGTTTTCAATTTCAAAGAGCTGTCTTGTCCTCAGGATGGCTTTTTTCCCACAGTATTCTGTCCTTGTTTCAAGTTCTGACATCTCTTATCATCGTGAGAACGTCGGTGGGGGACTGCTGAAGCGCTCCTGTGCTTGAACAGCCTCTTTCATTTCGGCTGCTTCTGTCCATGTGTTTTGTGTGCATCTCTCACGTCTGAGGTTTTCCTCGGTCCCCTCAGCGTTCAGAGGTGCTTTCTGGGGCCTGGACACTCCAGTGTGATTGGGAGCTGAGTGTGTGTCAGAAGCTTCAGTGGCAGATCTTTAAGGTCCTCTGGATAGAGAACCTGAATGTCACCTGAATCTTGTAGTCCTTCCTCCTAGGCAGTCAGCAGTCCCTGAGAAGACCACCAGTCTCCTCCCAGAGCACAACGGCCTTGTCACCAGCACTGAGAGCTGAGTGGGGGGAAGGTTGAAGGATTCAGCATGCACACGGTCACATCATCCTCCGATGACGGTCCCACGGTTCTGTCCAAAACCAGGCCTCTCACTCAGCGACCCTCTCCTTTATCAACCTCTGCAAATAACTTTCTCATCTTTTTCCACTTGGGGGAAGGGCAGCCACTTGTCTGGCCAGAGTTGGGAGATGATCTGGGTTACTTCTAAAACAGACTTTCAACCAGTCCTCTTTTATTTTAGCAGGGAGCATTACTCAAGATAGACCACATTGTGGGCCAGAAAACACATTTTCAGGCATTTAAAAGAACAGAAGTCATAGCTCTCAGAAAGGTGCCTGGAAAATGCCAAAATACTTGGAGATTAAGCAACATACTCCTAAGTAACATGCAGGTTAAAAAAAAAAAATCTCAAGAAGTTTTGATATATTTTAAACTAAGTGCAAATGAAAATACAACTTATGAAAATTTGTAGGATATAGCAAAAGCAATGCTGAGAAAGTGACAGTATTGACTGCATGTATTAAAAAGAAGAAAAATGTAAAATCAATAATCTAACCTTTTACCTTAGGAAGCTAGAAAAAGAAGAGCAATTAAATCCAAAGTCAGTGGAAGAAAATAAATGATAAACATCAGAGCAGAAATCAATGAAACTGAAAACAGGAAATCAGGAGAGAAAATTAATAAAAGCAAAGCTGGTTCTTTGAAAGATCAATGAAATCAATACACTTCTAGCCAGACTAATTAGGGGGGGAAAGGAGGAAAACACAAATTGACAGTGTCAGGAGTGAAAGGGCCCACCACATGGACACTACAAAGGTAACTGAGGCAAACTGCCAACAGCTCTAGGTCCACAAACTTCATAAACAAGACAATGCATCGGTTCTGTGAGACTCAATCTGCCAAAACTCACCCAAGAAGTAAAAGATGATTTGAATTGGCCTACATCAGCAATTAAATAGGGGTAAGTCTACATAATGCAGTCTTATTTGACAATAGAAAACAATGACATACTGATAAATGCTACCACACAGATAAGCCTTTAAAACATTATGAAAGAAGCCAGTCGCTGAAGGAAGGCCACTCATGGTATGATTCCTTTTACATGAAATATCCAGAGGAGATAGTAGAACCTAGATAGACAGAAAGTAGAGGAATGGCTGGGAAGCTGGGGTGAGGATAAGAAATGGGAGTGATGGCCAAAGGGTTTCTTTCGGGGTGATAAAAATGTTCTGGAATTGATTACCGTGATGTTTGTGTAACTGTGAATATACTAAACACCGTTGAATCGTACACTTTAAGTGGGTGAATTATATCTCGATAAACCTTTCTTTTTTTAAAAAAAGGTAGAGTCTTCTGAGGAATATCTCTAACATGAAAGAGAAACAACAAAGCAAAAAAGTAAGCAGCAAAACAACAACAAAAAGGGACCCAGAGGACATAGGGGTGTTTGGGGAAGTAGAGAAAAAACAACCCACCCCTGAGGGTCATTTAACTGGTGAAGGCGGCCGGGCGTCTCCCCAGCAATGCTCTCAGCAGTGAGTTCATCTCACACGGACTCTGTTCCGAGTCTGTTCTCCAAAAGCGGCTGTCTGGCCACTAGCTCAGCTAAATGGCCCTCTTTAGCTGAGCAGGAAGAGAAGAGGAAGGGTGAGAAGGGAGTGGAAATAGCTCAGGGGTCGCTGAGGAAGGCCTCAGGCATCAACACTCAAATAACGCATACAACCAGGACCGTGACTTCTGCAGATATCCACCCGGGAATCCAGCATGCTCCGAGATGCTCAGCTCCTTTCAAAATAAGAGGAATGCCAAGTAGAAGCACACGGAGATCAAGGCTGCCAGTAAACACTGTGAATTCCCACTGCAAATGTTTACGTGGACACAGTACCTGCTAGCGGATTGCACCCTACTTACAAGCCAGCACGTGAGCCTGTTACCCCCTCACGGGTCCTGGGCTCAAGACAAGAGGCGCATGGATCAGACAAGGGGCTTTGTTACTCACAGGAGCAGCATGGGCTTCAGCACACCTGCACAAGTCTTTCCTGCCCCAAGTCTGTCCCTGGAGGAAGCGCAGGAGTCTCACCGGGTTCTGCTGGGGCTCAGTGAGCTAGAGGAAGCTCCGTGGCAGCAAGCCGTGAGCCGGCTTGCTCTTTTGTCCCGGAAGGAGACACTCCTAGCCCCATCAGGGCCCACTGCAAACGCAGGGCTGAGAAGTGCTCCTCGTACAGAGTGGTGGGGGCTGCGCCTCCTCGGCCGCCCAGTGCGATGGGTAGGAGAGAGCCCTGCAGGGACAGCTCAGGGCTACTTTGCAAAAGTTGCATGCACACTCAACTTTTGACCTAGCAATACCACCTCTAGGAATCCTATATATTTACTTGCCTGTACACAAAACGATGACTATAAGAAGTTATTTATTTCAACATGATTTATAGTAGAAAAAGACCAGAAACAAGTAAAATGTCCATTGATTATAATAGCCCCTCGCGAAGGACTGCCATAGGATGAAGACTGACTTTATTGCTGGTATAGATTGCCAAGAAAACAGATGCAGAAAAATAGGCATAATTTTCCCACTTGTGTAAAAGAGGCAAAAAGTATGCACGCTGTGCCATGTATGCATATGGTTTCATTTCTCTAAGGATACACAAAAAACTAATTTTAACTCTCACACAACGTACTGACAAAAGCAAAAACTTACAAATTCCAACAAAACACAACACCAAGGGGTTTGGATTCAGATTTTTAATAATAAATTGTGCCAGTAGAAGCTTTTCAAAGGCAATGATATATCAATAAATAATAGTTGAGTTCCTGAGAAAGAACCTACCACATAAGAGTGTGTCAGAGCGCTGTAAATAACAACATGGTGTTACTGAAAAGTAGCGAAAATACTGACAGTCACGATACAAGCACAGCAGACGTCAGAAACTGCCATTCATACAAAATGTAAACCAGTACACAGGAATCATTTGTTTTTTTTAGTTTAGACAATGATAAACATATAAGTGTTGCTGCCTAGATATATACTAAATAATGAACACATTATGCTAAAAACTTCAAGGAAAAATATGTGGAATAATATAATGAAAAATATGATGCATCAGATTTTTAAAAAGCAAAAAGGAATTGAACTTTTTAACTCAAATATAAATCACTTTAAATAGGAATTGGACTAATTTGAAATAAGGAATACTTTGTATGTTCATCTATGTAGTTATATATACATCTACACTTCTAAGAAAATATGCATGGCTTACTTTTTTTGTAGTCCAATGTCACTTTGAATAATCCTTGCTGTTTTACAAAGATAAGAAACATATTTATTTTAAAATCCAGGTAAGACTGAAAATTCACAGGACACCAAAAAGAAAATGCTGAGAGCACTAAGCTCACCGACCCCATCATGGTAAGCCCTCTGCCGTCTGAGACGGCGGGGACAGCGTCGGGCAGGTCTCATGGGGCCGTCTGTGGGCAGCAGGGTGGCTGTACTGGGCTCCACACGTCAGCCACGCCAAGAACGAGACGGCACACTGACCAGCGACATGGACAGGGCTCCATGATCAACTTATAATGTTTTGGCAGAGCTAGATGAATCCCTTTTGGTGTACACAAGTTTAGTATGTGACTGATGTTTACATTTACCCCCAAAGAATCCAATCATACCTAAAACACACGCAGAAAGTCTTCTCAGTTACACACCTGCATCCCTCCAACCAAACAGTAAGGGGGACAATCCCAGCGAAGTCACCCACACGACAAAGCATCACGCACTGTCTAGACTCAGCATCTCTTCTATAGATACTCGGTAAAGGCGTCTTCACAGAACCCGCTGTGAATGGCAAGATACGGTCATTTTATAATAGAAAACCCTGCTCACGCGGTCCTCTCTACACATCAGACATCAGGATCACACCTAGTCGCCGTGCTCACACTTTCTAAGATACTATAATATGCAAAAAGAAAAAAAGAGAAAAAGCAGCTTTTAACATTATATCACAATTTTGAAATGTGGAAAAAATATAAAATGAAAACCATTGTGTGAATAAAATGGTATCAGTAACGTCAGAACAGTGTTATCTTTTTTTACGTTATTGCACAGAGATTTTTTATCATGTTCTTCAGTTGTAATGTCTTTTCCTAAATGTGAGTAAGTGCTGTGGACAAAATACAAAGGTATAAAACAACAGCAGCGAGATTTGTCGAAGTTAATCCCTATAATTTAGTAGGAAAAATGGCTATAAACAAAATAAGTGCTCTTTTTAAACTGTACTGAATTTTTAAAAATATTGTTTTAATGCAGGGTGTTCCTGAAACGCCAGTTGGAAGCAATGTTGACACCCACCCCACTCACCAACCAGAATCCAGACATGGAAAACATGCTGGACTCGAGTCCTGTTTCTAAAAGCTTGCTAGTTTGGGGTGTTCTGGGAGAAGCCCAGAGTTCCAAGTGAAAACAGCCAAGTGGGACATTTCTTCAGGCCTGTGAAGGAGCAGCTGCGGGCGCCCAGGCCCAGGCGGCGCCGCTGGTGGCAGGTGGATGTCTGTCTACACGTACACCGGCTGGCACCCTTCACTTGGACTCACCGGGTTGGAGCTTTCCAAATCGGAGCTCTCGGCCTGCGAAGTGTCTGGCCCTGAAGCGTTTGGGCCCCTGAAGGGGTAGCCGTTGTCGTCAAAGAACCTTCGGAAGGTGAACTCGTAGAAGGCGTGCTCAGGATGCTTGTTGTTGGGGGAGGCGAGCGTGTCCCAGGCCTTGGTGCTGTCTCCACTGGCGTCGCTCCAAGGGCTGTCTTCATCGACGGGGTCAAAGTTCGAGGTGTCCATGGGGTGGCTGATCTTCGGAATGTAGGGGGCAGGCTGCCTCCGAATGTCACTGGAGAAGTCCATGGAGCCGAAGAACGGATGGGCCTTCAGGTCGTCGGCCCCGTCCCTGCCCAGCCGGCGATCAGCACCACAGCACAGCTTGGTGATGAGGTCCTGGGCCTCGGGGCTCAGCTGGACCTGCGCCGGGATGTGCAGCGTGTTCTCCCAGTTTATCACCTCAAGAGACAACAGAACCAGTTTAGTCTCCCCTCAACTCAGGGCCAGCCTGTGGTGACACGACCCACAACTTCAGCTCGGACACAGTGGCTGCGCTGCGGGTCTGCGCAGCTACGGGGCAGTGCGCCGCCTGAGGCCAGGACGGTGAGGCCACACGCACCCAAAAGAGACCCATTTCCTTCTGTCACAAAGACTGCTCAGCAAAAGCATACTGTGCCTTCCCTAAAACGAAGCGGCCGACCCTCTGTGAGTTGTTTCTTCAGCTATGGCAACAGATTTCTGTGGGACTGTCAGGGTTCTCATTCAGTACTTACTGTGGCCAAGAGAGGCTCAACTGGAGATTTTAAATAAAAAAAAAAAGCTCACAGAGAAGAATAAAGCCGGCTGCTGACCCACAACCTCGGCCTCGTGTTCCTGTGCTAAACCACACAGACCAGCAATTTGGATGTTCAGGAAATATGTCCGTCACAGGTGTCCACTGTGAGGAGGAACCCTAAGGGACTTCATTGTTCCTACTTGGAATGAGGGTAAAACAAGGCCACATAACTGGCTCCTGGCAGGATGATGGGCCTCAGGTGAGGCGTGGTGGCAAGTGAGTACGTGTGTGGGAGGGCCAGCTGGTTTGAACCTGATACTTCAAGTGGAGCCAGAACTGTAAACTCAAAGAAAACACAGGGCCAAGTCTTCATGGCATTGGGTTTGGCAATGATACCAAAAGCACAGGCAACAAAAGAAAAACATGTCAGTTGGACCTCATCAAAACTGAAAATGTCTGCTCATCAAAGAACACTGCTGACAGAATAAAAAGGCAGCCCACAGAAGGGGAGAATGTACTAGCAAACCGTACTGTCTGCTAAGGGGCTGACATCCAGAAGACCTAAAGAACTGTCACCCAACAACAAAACAAACAACTTGATTACAAACGGACGAAGGACTTGAACAGACACTCCTCCACAGCAGACATGCACGAAATGAGGCTCGATGCCACGCCTCATCAGGGAAATGCGAACAGAGCCCCAGCGATACCCCACTTCACTAGGACGGAGTGAAGACACCGCCAGGATGGCCCCTGTTAAGCAAAGGAGGACAAGTGATGGCGAGCCCGTGGGGAGCAGGGGGCCCTCATGCCCTGCTGGTGGTGCAGCCACTATGGACACAGGGCAGACTGAACACAGAACTCTCACACGGGCAGCAGCGCCACTTCCAGGGGGCGCCCAGATGCCTGGGTGCCCCCCCCCCCCCCCCCGCTCACAGTGACACTGCCCACCGTGGCCATGAGGGGCAGGGGCAACCCCAGGGCCTGCTGCCAGGCAGTGGGTGAGCACAAGGTGATACACATCAGGGTGTGTATTCAGCCTTGGAAAGGAAGAAAGTCTGTCACCTGCAACAGCAGGGTGAGCCCTGGAGACATTATGCTGAGTGACAACAGCCAGTCCCAGGAGGACAAATGCTGCATGATTCCACTCACATGAGGCCCCAGAGCGGTCAGACCACAGGGACAGAAAGCAGAAGAGAGGTGACAGGGCCAGGGGGAGGAGAGGACGGGGAGTCAGTGTTTAACGGGTACAGTTTGTGTCTGGGACAATGGAAATGTCTGGACATAGTGGTGACAGGCACTGTGAATGTGCTTTCTGCCACTGAGTTGCACAGGCAGAAGTCGTTAAAATGGTCAGCTTAGGGAGTTCCCTGATAGTGTAGCGGCTTAGGGCTTCAGCGCTGGCGCTGTCAGTGCTGCGACCTGGGTTCGATTCCCAGTCAGGGAGCTACCCACATACCGCAAAAAAACAAAACAAAAAAAAACAAAACAAAAAAAAAAAATAAATAAAATGGTCAGCTTCGTCACAATAGAAACTCGGTCATCACCACGCAGGCAAGTCCGTGAGTGGCTTAGCTGCTCGTGAGGACACAGAGGGTGCCCACTTCCCACCTCATGGTCACTGCAGTGAAACCTGGCCTTAACTTAGGGTCCCTCCGATTAGACTGTTAACTTAGGGTCTACCATGGACTCTGGGGCACACACGTACTTCCTAGAATTGCCAGTAAACGTGTGTCAGTGGGTAGGTGCCATATTCTGAGACGTTCCAAAGAGTTCATCAGACTCTCAATTCAGTCCTTCTGAAGCAGCCCAACCACTGCTTGCAGAGATCAGTGGCCAGCACTCCGCACCAAGTGACATAATGACGTCACACCCAAGTGCACAGATGATCTCTGTGGGAATCACATACAGGCTCCGTTTGTTTTCACACAGTGCGCAGGGGGCGGGAGAGACTCGACCTGAGCACGCCTTTGCTGTTCTGCCTTGTCCTGGCCTGGAGACTCCAGGACGGCAGACGAAGCTTCACTCATATGCAGCAAAACTCAGGTCCAACCCTGTGGCTTTCCTCACTAAAATGACATTTTTCAAAACAGGTAATACTACTTAAAGGAGTCCATCATGCACAACCGACACTCCTACCCAGAGAACAGAAATGCGCGTGCGCGTTACCAGCCCTGCTTCCGCCTCCCTTACCTTCAGCTGCGTCTCGGTGGGAGTGGGGGCCAGGAACGGGGGCTGTCCCACCAGCATCTCGAAGAGAATCACTCCGACGCTCCACCAGTCACAGAGCTGAGTGTACCCTGCAAGACAGGCACGCATACTTCTCAGGGACCGCTAATCTGCCGTCCCAGCAGCGTACGTGTTATGCAAAGGAAAACCGACCTCCAGAAAGCGTGTCTCCTAGCACGTGTGGCTCAGAATAAAGACTGGAAAGGGCACCTGTGGGGTGATGACAGTCTTCCTGTGGGAGGAGGATGGTCACTTGCCTTTTCTTATTTTCAGTCATTAGTCTGTGATAAACACAGGATGCTCTTGTAAGTAAGCCACATGACTTCTTAATTTGAAAAGATTACCTGTTGTGAGGAACAATGCCAATGAGGACCATAACTTCTTAAAGGACATGCAAACAGACACAAATTAAATGAGGAAGTGCTGAGACCTGTCAGTAGACAGGTGCATCCATTCACGGGAGCTTCCTGGGAGGCTCTAGAGGAAGTTGAAGAGGATGGAGGAGGGGAGGAGGAAGAGGGCACTCTGGCCAAGGGAGTAAGTGTCACCAAAGACACAATCTGTGAGGCTACAATGAGCAGGCTCTTGGTCACAGAACTCCCTGGACGGAGCTGAGGGGCCTCCTGGAGGCTGGCTCACTTTTCTCACTGATGCTCCCCGACTTCTCCTCTAGACTGCATGTCCCAGTCCAAGCCAGGCTCCAGCTCTGACCTACGCAACGCCAGCTAAGTGCAAACCAGGACATGAGGCTTGCTGGCAGGACCGCCAGTCTGGTTCCCTCACACTCCTCCTGCCCAGGGGCCACTGGAGGTTGCAGAATCACTCTGAACCCTGGGTGCAGGACTGTGCACAGGGGAGGGGGCTGGGGGACACGGGGGATGTCTGACACCATGGCTGGGCAGTGAGGTTACTGTTCCCAAGGCCTCTCAAGGCAGCTCCTGTTATAGATGTGGCTCTGACAGTGAACAAAGAAATTGTGACATGACCCAAGGTCGGTTGGTAGCAGACTTGAAACAATGTGTGTGAAAAGACAGGTGTCCCAGCCTGAACTGCTCGCTGCAGTCAGATCAGCAAACCACTGTGGCTATGGACCACATGACTGATCCCTGAGAGACTCCACTGCTTCTCAGTCTGATGTCACATCGGGACATGACCTGACTGAGCACCTATAATTCTATGCATACTCCTGTCCCCAAACCTTATCATCAAGGTGCTTCTGGACTAGCCAGGGAACCGGAGGAAAACATCTGAACTGTCACACTCAATGACCAGCTGGAGACAGCACACTGACTAGTGTCCCTGTGACCCTCAGAGTAGTCTCCATCACATGGCTGCAGTGACCTCCCCTCCCCGCCCCAGAGCCCAGGTAGGACGCCCACATCCCTCCAAAGGAAGGGGTAAGCAGAGACTGCCCAGGGGTGACTTCCATCCCCCAAAAGAAGTGGCACACCCATGAGACAGTTATAGTGGGAGCAGCGAGGTCTTAGAGCACTGGAGCTGGAGATGGTGAGAAGGTTTGGAGTCGGATGCCTCCTGCCTGAGGCTAGCAGCCGAGGCACTCACCTTTCCGGAGGAGCACTTCCGGCGCGATGTAATTCGGGGTCCCCACCAGGGAGTGGGCCAGACACCTCTGGTGCTGCTTTCTGGCCCTCTGCTCCAGGGTCTTCAGCCTGTCCCCACACCGACAATTCGACACGTCATCCCAGAGGTCACCAGGCTCCATGCTGTCCTGTCTGATGTGGCTCCCTTTCACCCAGGAATTGGGGCAGTAAAAGAAAAGAACACAAACAAAGCAAGTTGTCACCAAGCAGCAGCACAGCACAGCTGTAGACGGAAGGGCAGTCACCCAGCTCCTGACACATTGAGGGAAGCTGCCCGGTGCTCCATGGGGCAGCCTATGGTCCCGGGTCTAAGAGACTGTGTGAAGTGAGCACAGCACCAGAGCACAGATGATGGTGGTGTGACCATGGGACAGCAGGCTGCACTGCGGCCCAGGCACCTGAGGGACACCACTGAGCCCTTCCCAGGCCAGTCCCAACAGGCTCACCCCGCGACAAGACATGCTCTATACCAATGCCACCAGAGCAGGCACAGAGGACATGTCTTAAGGTGAAAAGCATAGGATTTTAAAATGTCAACAAAAATTACTTAAATGCCATGAACTGGGAATGAATTAAATGACTAAGGATTAGTTTTGAGTTAAAAAGTAGAAGCCTGAGCTATGGTATTAAAGTAAGTCCTGGAGAAAATCTGGGTCATAAATAAGGGCCAGCTGGCTTGGATTTTTCCAAACAGCACAACTACAGGAGACAGACTGAAACCACACTCACATCTGTACCTACAGTCACCCACAGACACCACAGGTAGTCTCAGGCCCACTGCACAGAGGACTCCTCGGGGTGGTGACACTTTTTAAGGCTCGTTTTTAATAGGGCAGAGTGATGGATCCTCACAAAAGCCCTGCCATACCCCACAGCCTACTGTCCTAAAAGTAGCATAGTAACCAACTGAAAAAACCCTCACACATTTCACACCATTTCTGTAGAGAGGAAAGGATGTCACACCAAACCAGAAAATAATGGAGTGACAGATAATTTCACCATGATGAGGGGCCACCAGGGTGGACAACAGCTGCCTAGATGGCTGAGGAAGGTGCAAGTGCTGGAAGCAGATAGGGCGGCCTAAGGCAGTACCGGAAGAGGAAGCAGACAGGGTGCCTAAGGCAGTACCGGAAGCGGACAGGGTGTCTAAGGCAGTACCTTTCTGGTAGTACTTGGAATTGTGAGTCCACCTGAATCCAGTGCAGAGGCCAAAATCGGTCAGTTTGATGTGACCATCAAGATCTATCAAAATGTTGTCTGGCTTGATGTCCCGGTGGATGAAGCCCATCTTGTGGACACTCTCGATGGCCAGAGTCAACTCCGCTATGTAGAACCGGGCCAGGTGCTCAGGGAAGACCTCCATCCGGATGAGGAGGCTCATCATGTCGCCCCCTGGGATATAGTCCATCACGAAGTACAGGCTGTCCTTGTCTTGGAAGGAGTAGTAGAGTTTGACCACCCACTCATTGTCCGCCTCAGCCAGGATGTCCCTCTCGGCCTTGACGTGGGCCACCTGGTTCCGGTTCAGGACATCCTTTTTCCTCAGGGTCTTCATGGCATACAAGGCATGAGTGTCCACCTTGCATACTAGGCACACTTCCCCAAAGGCGCCGATGCCCAGGGTCTTGATTTTCACGAACATGGACTTGTCCATCTTGGCCCTCTTCAGCCTGTTGTAGTTGGACTCCTTCTGGTACAGGATCTTCCGCATCTGCTCCTGTTCTGCCTCACAAAGCCCGGCCTGCATGGAAGAACACAAGGTCATGTCACAGGGGAGGGGAGGCTGGCAGGAGAGGCCCTAGGACGGAGAGAACCCCGACTTGATCGACAGAAATGAGAGGATGAAGAATGGGTCCAACACCCTCCAAGCAAGAGAACGATCAGTTCTGTTCTTTGTATCCGTATACAGACCCAAATCTGGAACCCAAAGCCAGGGGCAAAATCGTTCTCTGTTGAGGTGGCTTTGGGCCCTAAAAACTAAAGGAAACCCCTGTTAATAAAAATCTGTGGGAAAGGGGACCACAAAACCTGGAAGCTAAGAGCAAGCTACTATTTTAGTAGCTCAGGGAAATGGGCAAACAGAAAAGAAAAAGCCATTGAAAATGAGAGAACACAAAAAACACAACATTTTAGGATTTGAAATTACTGGTTTGTGTGATTTCGATTTACTCTAACATCTAATTTAAATGATTTCATCAATTACCTTCTCTAGTGGTTAATGTTTTAAATTACCTGTGAATTAGAAACTTAAAGGAGAGATGAATCATTACTATATTTTTCTTTATAAATCCCACAATTTCAATTCATAAACCCTCAAACTTTGCTTCTACTCTTCCCGAAGTGTTTTACTATTTCCTCGTTAGTAGAACTTGATAAATTTTGTTAATGACTGAGGACATGGCCTAACAGTCCATGCGGTAATGTTCCTGCTGGCACACTGGGACAGCTAGCGCTGATGACGGACGTCAGGGTGAAAGGGGGAGGGAGCTGCAACACCTGTCCCTACTCCAGGTCGCCTGGCACACCCAGCGCATCGCCTGGCACACCCAGCGCACCGCCCGGAAACCGGCGACGCTGCAGCAGGTGCCAGAGCAGAAACGGAAGGGTTCTGCTGTGACTGCTATTACGGGCTCGGGGACGGGCCAGGACCACGGCGCGGGAATGAAACGGGACGTTACTCTGGCCATCTCCTGCTCCAGCTGCAGCCTGCGGGTGACCTTCTGCTGGTAAGTCTTGATGACATTCTCCACGTGCTGCTCCATGTAGAACTTGAACGCGTAGGGTGAATAGCTCTTGATCCGAGACTCTCTTTTCTCCTCGTCTCTGCTGCTTTTGCGGACAGGGACGGGAGACGTCTGGATCTGCTTCTTATCCTTCCCGGCTCGGTCAGCCTTGGCGCCTTTGGGGCCCCGGTCGGCCCGGTCGGGGGGTTCGGCCTGCGCTCCCCGCAGCCTCTGCTCCACCTCCGTGCACAGGCTGTCCACATCCACCTGCTCGGCCGCGCCCCTCAGGAGCAGGTGCTTGGGGTACGGCGGAGGCGGGCACCTCACGTCCACGTCCCGTGGGTAGGCGCCGGCGCCTCCCAAAGGCGAGGGGTGCTCCTCCGCGGAGTCAGGCCCCTCAGGGCTGGGGGTGGGCGGCGGCACCCAGGCAGGGTGGGAGGGCCCGACAGCAGTCTGGGGCTCGGGCCTGAGCACGCGCACGCTCTTCACGGGGTGCAGGATGTGCGCGGCCGTCACGGCCGTGATGGTGTTGGGCGAGGCCACGGCCACTTGCTGCTGGTGGCTGTTGAAGGAGCTGGTCCTGCTGGGGGCAGGGCCCTCGGGCAGGAAGGCCACGTGCGGGCGCGGCGGTGCCTCCAGGCCGGGCTTCTGCAGGGAGTCTCTGCGGCCCAGGGCAGGCGCGGGCCAGGGCTGCACGGGGGCGCTGCCCGCCTCGTACAGGTCCGCGTTCAGGCTGTTCCTGGACGGGGCCAGCAGGGTCTGCGGGGGCCCCAGCAGGTGCGCCTGGGGGGCCTGCTTGTGGTGTGGGTGCGGCACATACAGCCCGGCCGCGGCGCCAGCGGGCTGAAACGCATGGCCAGCCCCCGGCTGCCCGGACGCACCCTTGGCAGGCAGGTTGGCGTACCCGCCCGCGTCAGGCGGCGCCTTGTTCTGGAAGGAGGGGCTGCGCTGGACGCCGTAGCCCAGGGGCTCCCCGGACACCAGCAGGTGCGGCCGGTAGTGCGGGCCCTGCACCGGGAGGCCTTGGCCCCCCGGCCCGGCCCCGGGGAAGGTCAGCCCCGGCACCTCCAGGCTCGGGGAATAGCCTTTGGGCGGGTGCTGAGGGCCGCCCGGCGCGCAGTGGGGGCCGGCCCCCGCCAGGAGGAAGTCCACGTACGGCCGCGGCCCCTCCTCCAGCGCGCCGCCCTCGTAGGCCCCGCCCATCGCGTGGTAGGCGGGGAAAGGGTCGACCGCTCCTTCGAAGCTCGGCCTCCGCGGCACGGCGGCGGGCGCCAGGCCCTTCCCTGCAGAGGAAAGCACAGGAGGTGTTAGCGGGTCTGTCTGGCGGGCTCGGGCGCTCGCAGGCTGATGCTGCCCCGCGGCTGAAGGTCTGGGCACATCCAGGCTGCCCGTGGAGGCCCAGGCTGCCCGTCAGGCAGAAGTGCACAGGCAGGCACCGCCGTGTGTAAGGAGATGCACCGCTGAACGCACAGCGAGGGCGAATGCCCACGGAAGTACCACAGAACGCGGCCTGCGGCTCCCTGGGCAGCCCCCTGGGCAGCCTTGCGGAGAAGGCCGGGGACGCTAAGCATCTCGACATGGCCGGCCGCGCACTGTCAGGAAGAAAGGAGAAGCCTGCGTCCTCCTAACAACAAAGATACAGTTTGCAAAGCCTGTGGTGCTCACCAGCGATGAACTGGGTTTATGCAAGGCCTCCACCCAACGGGGAGAGCTGCCGAGTCCCAGGTCACATGCAGAGGCCGCAGCACCCGACACTGTGCCTCCGGCTCGGCTCCGGCTCCGGCTCCGTCCTATGACGGCCAGGGGAGGACAACGCCTGGGGCTGGAGCCTCTGCCTTCACACAGGCTGCAGTGTGAGAAGAGGTGTGTTCTAGAACCCATGAAACAAGCCTTCCTTTTCAAAGACCCCTCCACAGGCCCAAGAGAACGTCAAGAGCGTTTTCATTCTCACTCTGCTGGGCTGCCGAATTTTGACACCCAGTGCGTTTTCATTTTTTAGTGAAACAAAACAAGCCCACCCACACTCCCAGATAGGAAGTGTGCAGGCCATTTCAGATGAGGGGCACCCAGGTAGGTCCCACCTGCTGCCCCCTACCCCCCGGGCCGAATGTCCGAGCAGGGCAGGCTCGTGTCCCCCACGAGGCACAGGGCAGTGTGCTGACTGCGGCCACCCTCCCCACCCCAACTCCCCCCACCCCCTGTCCTGCTTCTTACCTGGGGAGGTCTGCTTGATGACGCGCACGATCTGCTCGTTGCGGGGATCCAGGTAGCCCATCTTGCTGATGTAGTCCAGGGCGGCCTCGATGCTCCTGCTGCCTGTCTGCTTGAGCGCTCGGCCTGCCATCTCCTGCGGGGAAGTACACGTGCCACCATAAGCACAGCCTTGGGGACTGCCATCCCCTGTCACCTGACTACTGTGACGCTCCTCTCTGTGCCGGCTGGGGCCCTGCAATGTGCTGCACACGAGTCTGAGAACGACCAGCTGTTCACAAGTGTCAAGAGCACAGAGGAATTTTGGTGGAGGACCTGCAGGGATCAAGTTCTGCTTCTTAGGACACGTTTGTGGTCAAGCTGGTACGTTCTGGTTTGGGGTAAACCTAGAACTATTAATAGAACGGTGTGCCAGGAAGACCTCACTTTGACCCAGCTCACCCCAGGCTCACTCTGGGAGAGGGCGTGGGGACCAGGTGACCTGCCCAAGGGGAGGGAAGGTTGCCAAAGAGTCCTGTATGAAAAGCACCCTGAATGCCTACTGTTTACAATGCCCTGTGCTGCCTGTCACAGCAGGGGACTTGTCGTAGGGCCCTGGTCTAGTGGGACAAGGCGAGGACAAGCTAAAGGAGCCAGGCCCCCCAAGACTGCGGGGGGCTGACCACAGGACAGACACTGGTGAGCACCAGGAAGATGCAGGCGAAGCGGACCAGAGTCAGAAGACACAGATTCCTGCCACCGAGGGGCGGGGGCAGCAGGGACGAGGTCCGGAACACACGGTGCACGGCTGGCCCCTCCAGGATGATGGAATTGGGGCAGGTGGGAAGCCCAGTAGAGAAAAGGTATTCTTGGCAGGTGGAGCATCAGATCGGGGGCCTGGCAAGGAGGGTTTGGGAGGGCTGAGGAGGCAGCAGAGGGGACCACAGACTGGGGTGAGGGCCCAGGGGTTTTGCCCCAATGTGAAGGCCCTGCAGAAGCTTTCCAGCAGGGACATGGGTCAGTGACAAGAGTGACTGCAGGAGGAGAGGCGCAGAGGGAGGGGTGGGGCTGCCCGGTGAGACGCCTCTAGCAAGGTCAGCAGTCCCTGCCGGGGGCCAAGGGCACGGTCACACACAGCAGCTCCAGTTCCGCCCCTCACAGGCCTGTGCCCGGCGGCCCTGACCAGTGACCAAGGATCCCCAAAGGCCCCCTTCCCACTGCCGGTCCCCTCCAGCCAGCCTTGCCATCCCTGGCCCCTGAGGCAGGCTCTCCCTACTGCTGTGCTCCGGCCACAGGTAAAGGCTGCGGTCTGGCCAGGTGTGTGCCCTCTGCCTTCGCCCTCCTGAACTGTCCCCCAAGGATGGGCAGGAGCCACGGCGAACCCCACGCTCCCACCGTTGATGACTCCAACCTCCCCGGAGACAGCGCTGGAGTCGCACTCTGTCGGCTCAGCCATGTTCCCGGACCCACGTGGGACTGAGAGCGATTTACGCTCATAGGAAGAAAGGGGTTTCCTCCGGAGAGCCCGCCCCACCCCCCTCCCGGTGAGGAAGCAGTTCTCAAACGTTAGCAGCTACACCCCAACATCTAACACTCGGAGAAGAGCTGAGTGACTTGGGTGGTTCGGTCTCTGTGACCCCGTGTGTCCGTGCCTGCCTGTTTCCCGGTCCTCCTCACACACATCATCCATTCAAGGTCAAGATCCACATGGAGGAACAGCGTCTCCGGCAGCCACCTGGGCACTGCTGTCCCGGGGGTAACAGTTCCAGTAGCTTCTGAGGGCCGCAGATACCGCGCCCCCAAATCAGCGTGCACAACCTCAGCTCATCAAGGACAAAGAAGGCAGCTGGGCGGCCCTCCTCCTCGGCTGAACAGCGGGGGAGCACGGGGTTCCCGAAGGTGCAAGTTACGCCGGAGCGCACAGGCACGTGGGCGGCCAGGGAGCAAAACCCACGCGCTCCTCGCAGGGCGTGCTGCCGCGCGCCCCCCCCCCCCCCCCCCCCCCCCCCCCCCCCCCCCGTCGGGTCTTCTGGAAGCCGTGGGACGCAGCGCTGCCATGTGTCCTGCGCCCGCTCTCCAGCTGCCGGCAGCAGTGCAGGCCCTGGCGGGATGCTGTGGGAGGGGTCCCAGCTCGCACCGAGCTTTGCATTCTGTGCATTTCCCAAAGGGAGTGAGGAGAGGTCCAGGGCGCTGCTCGAGGCTCCTTCCTCTGTAGGAGCTCAGACGACAGTGGGGAAACAAAGCAAAGGAGAAGGAGTCACCTTTGAAGGTGTGCGCACAAAAAAGGAGTCCCTGCTTCACATGCGTGCGCCTGGCTGGCCCCTGAAGGCTGCTGGGTGATGGCTGAGCACCTGCTCCCTGAAGTACTGCACAGCAGATGGCCTAGCACTCGTGAGGAAACACACGCAACCCTGTAGAACACGGCACACCTATAACACGGCTCGAGAATTGGGGGACCCTCGTACAACACAGCACCCTAGAACACGGCTTCACTCTGACACGGTTCGAGAATTAGAGAAATCCCCCAACAACACGGAGCGTAGTAAGAGCTTTGAAGAGCAAAGGAGATCTCTGGAATTTTTCATTTGAGCATGCAGGTCGTATCAGATTTGACTGCGCAACTTTAAAATGTATTAGAATTTTTAATCCATTTTGATTGTGGAGTATTAAGTACATACATTTTAAAACTTTGTGTTTTTCTTTTTACTACAATTTACATAGGTGAAAATCGCTTTAATAAAGATATATTTCTTATAAAAATATAATAGTATTTTTTTTTATTTTTGGAAACTAACCCCCTTTTTTGTACTAGTTCTTTGTTTCTTTTAACACAGATTCGCATAACACGGCATTTTTAGGAACCTCACGATTGGGTTATACAGGAGTTACATATATATATAATTTTTTTTTTTTTTTTTTTTTTTTTAGGTAACTTATAGGCAGGGGATGAAGAAATTTGGCCTAAAACAAACATAAAATATTTTCGACCTTGCCAATGATCAAAGAAACACTAATAAAACAGCATTTTGTAGGTGTTGTTAACACCAAAACAAAATAAGTAATTTAAAGATAAATGGGCTGGTGAAACTTTTCACAGCTTTATATTTTTGGTGCCAACATAAACCATACAACTCTTCTGAGATGACTATTTACTACTAAGTTATTAAATGTGTTTGTACCGTGATTCAATTATTTTACTTCTTGAAATTTATTCTCAGGGTAACTTAAGAAAATTCTAACCCCCTTTTTGTCAATTTCTATAAAGGTGTCTTCAGAATTAGGCATAATAAATCAGCCCCTCAAATAGAAGCGGGTAGGTGGGAGTTAGGAAGAGCTTCAATAGCCAATGATAGAATAGTTACATGAATTGTATTCAATATATTCCCTAGAATACACTAGATGCAGCCATAAAATTACTTTTATGCCCACAGTTCTTTTACTTGACAAATATTTTCTGAGCACCTACCATTGCTCTCGACACTGAATATGCAGCCGTGAACAAACCTGCAACTTTTAACAGTGTAAACAATGAGAAATGTTCATGTACGAAATGTTATGTCTCTTAGTATCAATCGTCAGTGTGTACAAATTGATCCTATCTATGAACAAGGATTTCACTGCCACGTGAGAAATAAAAAATTTGACTTAATTTTGTGTTGAAATACACAATGATTTTTGTTATGAAGATAAGACAATACGAATACTTTCACATAAGCGTATGTCAAATTCTGTAATAGTAAAACTGCCTATATTATCTCGTTACATAATTGTGGGCATATGACAAAAATTCTCCAGATTATTTGAGTCCAATGGCAGCCAAGACTTCACAAGGGCATCCCTGTCAACCCTAAATCTCTGTGATTCCAAGGGATGCTTGGCAAAATTTCAGAGATTTTACTTCTGCCACTATCCAGATAGGAGCACACAGGTAGGAGACACCTGATGGATTTACAGGCGACAAACCTGTGCCATGACACAGAGCAAGATGCCAAAGGATGAGCCAGAGTCCTCCACGCTGAGGCGCAGACAGCCCGGACGGGACTCCGGAGGAGCGGATCTGTCTTGTTGGGCTACCTACCGGCCACGCCGGGCTCCCGGAGCCAGTAGGCTGGATGCCTGGGAAGGAGGGCTGCTCTTCCTTCCAGACAAACGCAGCCTGCAGGCTGGGCCATGAAGACCCCTTCCCCCACAGGCACACAAACAAGCCCCATCCCCGACCCGAGCTTCCTCCTTTGCCTCTTAGCTGAGCGGATGTTTTGTTTTTCTGTGTTCTGTAGCTCGGAGCTGCCTCTATCCCTTCACGTAAGGGGAGGGGGCCTGTGGTGCACCTCACACAGAGCTCTCCCCCCTGTGGTTACTTTTCAAATGTTATCAAGTCAACAGAAAGATCTAGAAAGCTAGAGGCTCATCCAAGAAAGAAGACAGGAATCTGCTACTTTTACTCTGTGCTCTTGCAAGATAAAGTGAAAGATAAAGTGTACCTTTTCAGCAATGTAATTGATTCAAATGTAAACACTTCAGTTATGAAACGTGGTAGTGAAAACTGAAATTCCCTGGCTTTCAGTTATATTTTTATGTATTTGTCAGAAAAGGTTATAGTACAACTCTGAAATGGGGGGAGGGGGTTAACTCTTAATTCCCATTGCCAAAGGCTGAAAATCTCTAACAGTTTCCATTACCCACCGCTGCTTTCACTTCCAATCCTGTTTAAGACCTGGCTGTGAAGGCAAGTTGGAAATGTTTTTTAATTCTATGTTGCTGACAGTGAAATCTCAGAACACAAACTGTCAGTCGTATAAATTTTCTTATGTGGAAAAAAAATCTGTGCACGTTTATTTTAATATATTTACTATTAAGTGGAATGCTGATTTAAATTCTTGCTGTGCCCAATAGGGCAAAAATAGCTTTCACCAAGTTCAGCTGGCAAACACATCTCTCTCTGGCCCCAGTTTTTCCCAGGAAGGAGAAAAGTATCGATGCCATTTTTGAGAGTGCCAAGGAGCGCCCCCAGGCATGGGAAGACCCCAGGCAGGCCAGGTGTCCTGCAGAGGGACCCAGCATGTGTGCAGACGGGAGTGGGTGTGAGAGAGTTGGGGCGGGGGTGGGGGGGTGGACACAAACTGGCCCATGGGTTTAGAAATAAGGGGCCTGAAAGCTATGTAATCCCCTATTTGGGGGAAAGACTGAACTCACAAAAAGGGTCAAGAACCAGTATTCTCCACACCAGTAACTCACTTCTGCCTGCAGGCTCCCAAACTAACCATCTCATACACTTGGTAACTGGAGAAAAATTGTTATTAATGAGGACATGTAATGCAGTAAGCACTGAAGGAAACAGCCTGTGAGGCCAACACTGCCATCATCTGTGTGTTGTGGGATTAGGTGTGAATTTTATGTTCTTCGCACTTTCCCCACATTTCCCAAATCTTCTATAATGGCTTTGTATTGCTTCTATACTCAGAAAACAAGGTGTCAGTAAAAATGCTTCACACACACACACATACTCCTCAGTCTGCTACCCCAAATGCAGGCTCTGCGCCTCTCTCCCCGGCCTCTCTGGCTTTGCTCAGGGACCACCCCCCTGCCCCGGGGCCCAACACTGCTGCAACCCACTGGAACCCACCAGCAGGGTGGCACCGAATGGCTGGTTGCCCTGAATACACTGTGGAGACCTGTCGTGCTCACCACCCAGGACCTCTGCTCACGCTGTGTCCTGCGACCAGAACTGAGACCACGCCTGGCATGCACCTTCACTGAGGTGATGCCACCGTGCTGGGAAAACCCACTGTGGAGGCCAGGATGAGGACTTGAGGGTTTCCCCTGAGTGATTGCTGGCTGCCCTTTGGACACTGTTGGGGCCCTTCCTCCTCGGTACGTGCCCGCCTGCAGCACTGTCCAGGCGCCTGAGGGCTCCTCTGCTCCAGACTATAGCGTGGGGGCAGGGGCGCATCTTGTCAGTGGGGTGGGTGGGTGAGCCTTCTGGGTATTGTTAGTAGAATGACTGGAGACTGAGACAGAAATAGAGCCAGGAACCATACACAGGGTCTCTGGTTCCCATAACAACTCTAAATGTAGGTATTCATGTCTCCCAGGTATCAGGAGACAGGCCCAGAATGAGTCATCATTTCCCAAGTTCATACAGCCAGCAGGAAAGTCAGAATCTGAGACACAGAGTTCAGAGAAGTCCAACACCGTCAGTCCTCATGGAGGTACATTTTAAACAGGGGACCGTTCCACTCATTTGGATATTTAAAATCTCCAACACTCCAAGTGTTGGCAAGGAGAAACTGAGGTCCAAATTCTAGGACCCTGAGACTCCTCTCGTCCCCAAGAGTGCAGGCAGAACGCCTGCTGCCCTTCCGTTTGCAAAGGGACCTGGAAACAATCAAACGCCCTCAACAGGATAATGAGCAGATAACTGGCAGCATAATGATTTAATGCAACACAACTCAGCAATTAAAGTAAAATACAGCTCGTCTATCAACATGGATAAATCTCAATGGTATAATGTTGAATGGAGAAAGCAAGTTACAAAGTCATAGTGTATCATTTTTAAAAACTCCAAATGCTATGTAGATGGCTTGTAGCATGGGTCTGCAGTAGAAGTCCACAGTGTAAACAGAGGTGAGATCATTAACCCAGGGCAGCTGCTGCCTATGGGAAGGGAACCACGTGCATCATAGTATTTCTTTTAAAAGCCTCTGAGACAAATGTAGAAAATTCTACGTTATTCTATTTTTACAAATGTCTGAAATAAGACATCACCAATCAGCACCGGTAAAACCAGGTTCCGGGTTCTGCCGGTGGTCCCACCGCCCCTGCCCGCTGCACCTAGGAAATCAGAGCCGCTGGGTCACGCTCATGAGCTACGAACCGAACCAAACCGAACCACAGCAGGCATAAGCACAGAGCACAGCCCTTCCCGCTGGGCTCCCCAGCACCCCTTCAGTTCTGGGGAGGCAGGAACAGCGCCATGTCAGCTCTGACTCAGTGCCCTGGAGACCTTCTTTCCACCTGCTCCTGTCTCCACCCCCCCAACTCCCCAGAAAACCCTCTGGCGACTGGTTCAAATCCTCTGCTGGACAACTGGTCTCCAACAGCTACTCTCGGCAAGCCATGCCCAGCAATGAAACAGTTAAATGCATGTGCCCCTGGGTGAAAGACTGCAAAAGACCTGAGAGTCCCCAAATAAGGCCTGCCATCCATTCAGTGGGATACAACACTGTTGGGGGTTTTTGTTTGTTTGCTTGTTCTGGTTTTTTAATGTGCTAGAGAATGAAATTTAATGACATGGGGAGAAGTCTGCAATATACTGCTAAGTAAACACAAATGCGCAAAAGCGGATCACAGAAACGCATACTGATGGGGCTGCGGCTCCTGCGTGCGTGAGCCCCACCATGTCACCACAGTATCGCTGCTCTGACTGTCAGCACAGCCCTGACGGGGTGTCAGGTGAGAAGGGGGCGCAGTGCCTTTCAGAACTGGCAGCAGATGGAAGAGGACCACACCCCCAAGGGCGTGGGCGGACAGGGCTGAGGGTGTACAGGTGGAGCCCCTGGGTTGTGAGGCCCCCACCCTCCCGGGCCCCCTGCTCTGGAGACACTGAAGCTGAGTTCTGGAGTCAGGGACCGTAGCACAGGCGGGAAAACCGGACGCAGAGCACCTAGACGCAGGGGTTAGGCGTGTGAAGTCGGGTGACAACCAGAGGCCCCTGGGCTCTGCTCCCTGCCATGCCCATACCCACCCCACGCAGATCTGAGGGTGCTCTGGGAAGACCGAAGTGCCCCTGAGACAAGCCTGCAGACGTGGACATCTGTGGGTCTGCCTGGCCACCTGGTCACCCTAAAAAGACATCCCAATCCACAGGCCCCACGTTGAAGTGCATCACTCCCACATACGCACCAACGGCCAAAATTCACCAAACATTTTCCAACACAAAGCCCGAACCAGCAGGTGAAACAGGTCACACGGCATGACTCGTCTTTGTCAAATTCAAATGACCACGGCGTCTACCAACACGTTGGGGGCGGGGGGGGGGGGCATGGCCACGTTTCAGAAACGCAGGCCTCTGTGGCCAACAGGTCATCCTCTGCTGGGACCCTTGGCCGCAGCCACCTCCTCCCACCCCCTCCTTCCCTGGCTGCCGGTGGGAAACGTGTCCACCCCCCTTGTCGGCCTGACCACACACTGAGCTCCTGGAACTGTGCATCCGTCCGTGTCTGCTCCGGCGGGACGCGGGAGTCCACGCGCGCCGTGCGCCCTCCCGGTGCCGGCAGTGGAGGCGTGTGCGCCTTGTCCGACACCGTGTGCGCACGCGCCGGCTGTGGGGCTGTGGTGACACGGAGGCCGGGCTTGGGACCAGCCCGCCGGCCATCGGGAACGGCGCCGTGCAGCCCGCGGCCCGACCGCTCTCTCTGAGAAGAGGCCGCTCTGACGACTGTGCCACCTCGCGGGGGCAGAAGCCACTGAGCCTCCATCCCCGGGACTCGAAAAGCTGTCACCTCCTCCTCGGCTCCCGAAGATGTGGGGCCAAAACACCAGCTGGCTGCTGGGGAGTCAACAGATTTCCGGAATGACAGAGTGTCTCATTCACTACCGTTTGCCAAAGCCTCGACGCCCCCCCAGTGGCGCTCTGGTCAAACCCCCGCCGCGCAGGCCACGCTTAGGGTCCCGTTCTCAGGGGCATCGCGGCCGCGGTGGCGCGTGTTGAAAGGAGAGGGCCGTGGAGAGCACCGTGGAAGGGACAGCGGACGGGGTGGCAGGCTCATTACTGAATCGTCTGCCGTCGGCCCACCAGCACCCTACGGAACACGCATTACCAGCCACCTCTCAAAGACGGGGACACTGAGGCCGGAGCAGGTCAGCAACTCACCAGCGTTCCAAAGACATGCGACCAGGGAGGTAAGGGCGTGCTTGTCCCCAGACAAAGCGACTGGTTTCAGCACGCTGCCCCTTTAAACTCAGGGACAGCGTGACCGCAGCGGCAATGGCTCAGGCACTGCAGTCGCTAAACAGCCAGATGTGCCAGGTGCCAGGGTGCAGCAGCAAATGGGGCCCCTGCCTACACCTTCGACGCTGCTGTCCGTACACGCCCCCGCCGTGTGCCTTGGCCCATTAACCCAACCAGCCACAGGGGCCGGTGAGGCAGGGCTGCCTTCAGGGTGACCGACAGCGCGCCCCAGAGCCCATGGCACCGGTCAGCCCAGGGGCAGCCGGGCAGCCGTCCTGGTGTGCCGCCTAAGGCTCTGCTCGTCTCTTAGGCTGTGAGCAGTGTGCTCGAGGAAACGCATCATTGTACCTCCTAAAAGCCAAAGCACTCTCACGCTTGTCAGGGAAGCACTGGAGTGGCTGCTCGTCCCCAAGCTGCCACCCCAAGTGCCCCCGGCAGAAGGAAAGCCACGTGCTCATGCACTGCTTCCGGCGGGCAAGGGACCCAGCAGGCGGCGCAGAGAACGCACGGGCGGAAGCCAAGCCCCAGACAGAAAGTGGCATTTCCAGTTCACAGACCTTGCTTGCTGTGCTTGTGACAGAGTGCTGAGGGGAGGCCACCACGACGTGCTCACCAAGCGGGCTCGAGGTCTGCACCTTGCCGCAGTGACAGGCGCTAACCCTGTTCTCTCCATGGGCACACCACCCCCACGTGCCACCCCGCATTCCCGTCACACAGTGGCCACCACACACTGCCCCACAGCATGGAGGCCGCTTCACCTTCGTGTCCTGTCTTTAAGCCACACAGCAGTGTGAGCAGATGTCCCTGGGTGTCCACACATGGCAAGGACTCCTCAGGGACGGCCGGGTGTCTGCGCAGGGAGTCCGTGGGGGAGGGCAGGGGAGGGGGTGTCGCTAAAGCTGGCCGTGCGTACGAAGGGCTCGTTATTTCACTGTCCATTCCGACCGTGAGAGGTTTCCATGATGAAAAGTGCTCCGGACGCATCTCTGATTGGCACGTTCGAGGTTCCAGAGGGAACAAAACCTGCTCCAGGCCCTGGCTGCCACGTGCTTCGCTTTACCACCACTCCCACGCGCAGCCTCCCGGTCCCTCAGGGAGAGCCCGCCACGCCTGTGCCAGGAGCCCCGAGCTCACTCCAGGGAGCGGGCTGCTCGGGCCCGTCAAGGCACATGCCCTGGCGCACCTGTCACTCAGCCTCCTCTGATGGAGCTCTGGGGCTCCTGAACGGGCAAAGGGTCACAGCCCAAGGAGGCCGAGAGGGCCGAGACGAGGCCACCGAGGGACTCAGGGCTGCTGAAGCTGTCATCAGATACCGACGGCCAGAGCCCAGGGACACCAACTAACACTGAGCCTCAGGCCAACGCCCAGGCCTGTGCGTGAGAGTCAGGTGAGAGAGAGTGAGTGCGCGTGCGAGTGTGTGCACACACGTGTACACGTGTGTGAGTGTGTATGTCAGTGTTTGATGGGAGTGCATGCGTGAGTATGAGTGCGCGTGTGTATGTGTGCACACGTGAGCACGTGAATGTGAGTGTGTATAAGTATGTGAGTGGATGTGTACATGTGTGTGAAAGTGTATATTAGTGTATGAGTGTATGCATGTGTGTGCGTGTGTGCACGCGCATGCGTGTGAGCATGTGAATGTGTGAGTGTGTATAAGTATGTGAGTGGACGTGTATATGTGTGTGAAAGTGTATGTGAGTGTGTACGTGTGTGCGTGTGCGCGCATGCACGCTCACTCGTGTTTCTGGAGCGCCCCTCTGAGTCTGAGTCTAATGTGTGCTCACGTCTGCACTTGGCTTGACCTTCTGGACTTCCTCAGCATAACCACTGACCTCTCACCCACTGGTCTTGGAGCCTGACCTCCCCATCCCTCAAGCCCGCACTGCCAGACAGAAAGCTCTCCCCAGGTCACCTGCAGGCGGGGCCACTTGGCCCTTGCTCCCATCACCCAAGTCCCAACCATACTGAGCAAATCTTGTCCCCTTCGCAAATGTTTGATGAGACGAGGCAAGCTACCCTAGAGTGACAGTCGCACTTTTGATTTCACTGTCAAGGAGTCTGAGGAGTCCTGGGCTCACCTCCCGGGTCAGAGGAACGGACTCCAGCAAACAGGGGACACACAGTGCGGAAATGGAGGTGGTGGGTTCACGTGCGCGTTTTCTGAGAAACGGACGTTGACGTGAACAGTATTCACTCCAGTAGAGAATACGAGATCCTCATTTTGCCCACAAAGGGAGTTTCCAGATCGTCTCTGGAGGGATGACGGCCACAGGGCCCTGCTTTAAGAGAGGCGATCACCTCTGTGGGACACGGCCACTACTTGGGTCAATACCAGCAAATCGTAAAACTGCCCCCTTTCCCTCCCCGGCTGGGTGCTGGCCAGTGGCTGAGGTTTTCCATCCCCAAGCTGAGCATCTGACCGCCTTTTCCTCCAGCCAAGGTGGGAGGCCGCAGGGTGCCAGGACTCGTGCTCCTGACGGCATAGAGGAAGGAGGGGGCAGTTTCTGGGGGGGCCAGGCAGGTGCCCCTCCAGCCCATGTGCCGAGCTGGCCCTGCCTGCCTACCTGCTCCCTGGGGTGGTGCTCACGCCCCCGCCCATACCCCCACCCACACTTTCCAGTGTTAGCCTGAGCACAGCAGTGACAGAGACTCAGAAGTCACCAGGGCCCGGGGACCAGCGTCCAGACCAGAGGGATGAGTCACGGCTTTCTACTTGTAAAGAAAAATTGGAATTTGATTAAAGCAGAACAGAGACACAGTAAACAAATAAACAAATCCATTTCTAATCATCAATTTTTGAAACTGAAAACGCCTCCTAAACCTGGAGGCCCGGCTTATCCCTGAGGGACATCAATCATCACAGGTTTCACTCGGATCTGCTCACATTTCATAGCAGAAAAGAGAATCAAGGTCCTCAGACACCCTCTCTCTCCCGCCTAAAACGTATTTGCAGACAGGGTCCTTTCGGAGTTCAAAAGAAAACCGAACAGCTTTCTTTCTCAGCCAGCGGGCCTGTTACCCTCACCCGGGGATGTGATCTCTCCGTACAAGGTCTGGGGCCCCAAATCTGGCCAAAGACTCCGAGGACACCCGGGGCTACTGTCCTTGTCTGTCTAGGAGGGGAGTCTCTCTTCTGGGATTACGGAGGGGACGACGGAGTGAAGGGAAGGGAAGGAAGGAGACCAACCCACAGCGAGCAGAATGGCCCGGATTTACAAACCACCCACCGCACACACCGAACACGCACGCCCACAGCCAGAGGGAGAGGGAAAGAGCTCCTAAGGGACCACGGGAGGCCGAGGACGGTGACAGGGATCAGCAGACTTGCCCGTGGACACCTCCCACCTTCCTCACTGGAGATGTGTGATTAAAAAGACACTGTTCAAAACTGTACTGAAAACATGTCTAAAATAGGTCCACAGTCATCTTAAACATAAGACATCGCTCCTCAGATAAGGGGTGGCAGATACAGTCAGACGCCAACACCGGAGGTGTCTTCCATGTATACTGACAAATGGCCTGGCAGAGGGAGGGAGGGAGGCGGGAGAGAGGGACGAGGGCAGGGCCAGAGGAGGGGGAGGAACTCACTGTCCAGCCCACACTTCTGCATGTCAGCAGCCGGACGACGCAGGCCCACAAAGGGGAAAAGTTTAGCTCTTTTCTAAGAGTATTCTGAAAGTCAACTTTAAACTCTAAATATAAAAGGCTTCCATCTGAGACCTCAAATACCATTGTGTCATGGGACTGAAAAACAGTGACCCCTGGGCCTGGGCATGGGACGGTGCCACGCGACCCCAGGGGCATCCTCGGGTACCATCCGCAGAATGCTGCCATTAGGCCTCGTCCGAAGTGCCCCGTCACTTGGCACAGACCTGCTGCGGGAGCAGTGACATCCCCTGGGTGCTCAGCGTGCAAGAGGATGCAGGCGGCACAGTGCAGGCAGGGGAGGAAGGAGTCAAGGAACGGGAAGGCGAACTGTGACACCGAGACAGAAGACATTCCTCCCAGAGAAAGGAGGGGAAGTGGGCCCCAGAACGGTGTCATGGGGCAGTGCTACCAGCAGGGACAAATGGTTCTGTCCCCACAGACACGCAGCTCAGGGCGGAGAGGAGAGCAGCTCCCCCGCTGTTGGGGGCGGGGCACGAGCACCCCTGTGCCCACACGTCTGGACAGGCAGTTGTTGGTAGGTTTGCATGGGATTTGGGATTTTCACCAAGCTATGTGACGTCAGCTGTAGGTTTTACCCTGATGTCCTTTAGGAAATTGAGGAACTTCCCTTTTTTGCCCAGTTGGGTGAGAGTTTTTGTTATGAATGGCTGTTGACTTTCGTAAAATGCTTTTTCTACATCTATTGATACAAACTTCACTCTTATTTACGTGGCTTTACTCTTCATTGTGTTGATACGGTGAATTACATTGACTAAAGTTAAAACAACCCTGCATGTCTGGGATAAATCCCACCAGGTCCTGACATACTAGCTGGGAAGTCTCCCTTCCTCCTTCATTTTCTGAAAGAATTAGACGAGGATTCTTATTTCTTCCTTAATTGTTTGACAGCATTCACCAGTAAAGCATCTGAGCCTTTGTAAGAAAGATTTTAATTGTGAATTTCTGTGATAGTGGGTTATTCTTTCCTACTACTCCTTGTGTCAATTTTGATATTTTGTCTTTCAAGAAATTAGTCTACCCATTTCACTTAGGTCACATTTATTGGATAACACCTTTATTGTTTATATATTTCCTTAAATCTTTTTAATGTCTGTAGGATCCACAGTGGTATGCTTTCATTGACTCCTGAAGTTGGTCATTTGTTTCCTCTGTGCTTTTTAAATTTTTTATTTATTTCCTTATGTATTTACTTTTGCCAGTAAGGCAGAAGAGCCAGCTTTTGCCTTCACTGGTTTTCTCTATCATCTGTTTCTTGTTGCTTGTCGCTTTATTGTCTCCTGTCTTTGACTTACCTTCGGTTTAATTCACCAGCCCTATTGTAGCCTCCCAAAGCAGCAGCTTAGGTCATTGATTTTAGACTCTTCTTCTTTTCTAAAATAATGACTTAAAACTATAAATTTCCCTCTAGATATTGCTTTAGCAAAATCTCACAAATTCTGATACATGGTTTTATTATTATTATTCAGATCAAATATTTAATAATTTCCTTTGTTGTTTCTTTATTAGGTCTTAAGTCGCTTAGAAGTCAGTTGGTTAATGTTCAGATATTTGGGGCTTTTAAAGATTTTTTTTTCTAATTTAATGTCACTGTAGTCACAGAACACCTTCTGTGAGATCTCAGTCTTTGAACAGCTATTGAGACTTCCATCTTAGACGGTCTATCTCTGTGAACACACGATGCGCAGTAGGAAAGGACGTTCTGTGGTTACTAAGTGCAGTGCTTTACGGATGGCATGTTGAAGTGGTTGAGGATGTCATTCAAACTTCCTAGATCCTCACAGACACTTCTGCAGACTTGTCCCTTCGGGTGCTGAGAGAGGCGCCTACAGCCTCCACGTGTGACTGTGGCTGTGCCGTTTCTCCTCTTAGCTCCTGCTTCACACACTTCACATAGCTGGAAACTGCGTGGCAGGTGCATCCTCATTACCACATCTTCCTGATGGACTGACCCTTTTATCAGTAAGTGTCCCTGTCTCAGTAACACTCATCTTGAAGGGTACTCCGATACTACTACTGCCAGTACATCTACTTCATGTTCACTGTGTGTATAGCGTATCTTTTTCCAGACTTTGACTTTCGGTCTATTCGTGTCCTTTGTGTTTCAGAAGCATGTCTTGTAGACAGAACACAGTCGGATCTTTCTTGTCACTCAGTCTGACAATCTCTGTCTTCTGAGTGGCGTGCATGTAATTATTAACATGGTTTTAGTTAGGTATGTCATTCCTGTTTTCTCATCTGGTCTTTTTCCCTTGACCACTCTCTCCTGTCTCCTTTCATGTTAATATTTTTAGTATTCCATTTTAACTCCTTGGTTAGTTCTCCAGCTCTAGCTCTTCAAATTATACCTTAGCAACTGCTCTAAAGACTGAAATATACATTTTTAAGTTATCACAATCCACTTAAATTTCATTTCTAATCACGCATATGACAGAAAAAATGTAGGAAACTGGCAATTAATATAACTCCATTTAGCCTTCTACCCTAGTAGAGTTAAGTCCTTCTTCTGTAGTTACTGATACATACTTCCCCTAGCACTCTTCATTACTGCCTGTACGTCCTTCAGCATTTCTTTTAGTGTCAGTCCCCTGGTGACACATGTTCTCAGATTTTTGTTTCTCTGGAAATGTCTCCACTTTCCTTCTATGTCTAGGAATGGTTTTTCTGTGTGTTCATCCTACTTTGGATTCACTGAGCTTCTTGAGTTTGTACCTAGAAGTTTTTCAACAATTTGGGAACTTTTCGGCCACTGTTGCTTCAATCTTTTTCTGCCCCTTCGCACTGCTCTGGTCCTGTAAGGGTTCCAACCTCACATGTCCCGGACCACCTGGCACCGACCCAGGTCCAGAGCCTGTTTATTTCTCTTCAACTTTTCCTGTGTGGTCAGAGGGTAACATCTACTGATCTATATTTAAGTTCCCTGACTTCCTAGTGCTGCACCTAATCTTATGTTGAGCCTATTTAGCCAAGTTTTAAATTGTATTCGTTGTACTTTGCAGCTGAGAATGTTTTTGTGGTTTCCTTTTTTTCCTGCTGAGATTTTCTGTCTGTGCATTCATTAATACTACATTTTCTCTTAATTCTTCTAATGTTTCCTTTCATTCTTTGGATATATTTTTAATAGCTTTTTTTTTAATTATGTGTGTTTTTTAAAGCACATAAAATACCACCTTAAGCATTTAAAAACACCTCTTTAAAATTTTTCTGCTAAAGCCAACATCCAGTTGCACCTGAAGTCAGTTTCTGTTGACTGCCTTATTCCTGAACAAGGGTCTCACCTCCCTTTTCCTTTGCGTGTGGATAGCTGGATGCTGTGGATGATAAGTCACGGCAACACTGCATTCTGCCGGGTCTGAGTTAGTGGTTTTGCCGACACAGGCAGTAACTTGACTGGATTCAAGCTGCAGCACAGAGAAACTGGTATCTCTGTTCTGTTCTTGTGGCCTCCCAATTTTTTCACTTGTGGGGGTTTCTCCTGTGTCTGTGCCATTTGGTTGTCAGTGAAGGCTGCAGGGAGAGTTGAGGCTCAGCCTTTCTGGGGTACTCTTGCTTCTGAGACACCATCCCCTTTCACCACTAATCTCCAGCTGCTCTGTTCTCTGAACCTTCAAGCCCCGAGGGTTTGACTTTCTGCCGCCTACGCTGCACATAGCTGAGGAATGCACTCGGTTTAAAAAAGCAGCAGCTCACAAGTGTGGCCCCACACAGCTCTTCTTTCAAGGATGTGTTTCTTCCTGGTCTTTGCCTGCTTTCTGACTGTGCCTCTTGGGCTCTCCCCACACATGTATTGTTTAAATGGTGCCAGGGATCTGGGAGAGTTTGCACTCAGAATTTGAGCTTTACTGCTGTGATTTTCCTACTGTCTAGGTTTCCCCCCTTTCATTCTGAGCTGCCTGGACTCTGGTCTCTGGCATCCACGGTCAGTGTGGCTGAGGTTTTTCTCCCTCTCTGTCCTGTTTCTGCAGCTACAGAAGTTAGACAAGGGCCGTGGGCGAGAAAGCCACAAGTTCCCAATTGTTATCATTTCCCATTAGTTTCTGGAGATTACACCTCTCCTGTGGTTTGTCTGTTTTTGGACAGTTTCCAGTGTCTTTAAGTATTTAATTTAATTTAATTTTTTTAAGTATTTAATTTTAAAAACCAGTGTTTACAGTTGTTACAGAAGAGGGTTGCTGTCACCACTAAACTCCTCTACCATTAGTGGGAACACCTCCCACAGAGTTTAACTGGTACCTGAGAAAGAGTCAGAACCAACCAGAAATCAGAAGGAAGAATCTAAGGTCTCAGACGTTTCTGAGACCTCAGTGCTGAACACAGTGCATGACACCTAGTAGGTGTTCAATAAACACATGCTACAAGAGTGAAGAAAACATAACTTGGGTTTACTTCTATGCTCCCAGTCATTTACTACAGTGTGATCTACTGTTTAGTGTTACTCAACCTCTAGGCTAAACCTGCACAAAACAATTACAGAATGAAGTTCCTGGAATAATTTTGCTTTAAAAAATCTAACCTAAGGAAAGTACTAGAGATGTCTTCCAAAACTTATGAATAAATATGTTCGTTGTACCACTATTTACATAGTAAAAAACTAGAAACAATCCCATTGTCTAAAATAGGAGAACTGTTTAGTTCTGGCAGATGGACCACCATGATGACATGTAACACATTTTAGAACAATGTTTTTATTGATATAAAGAAATGCTCTGCACATTAATTAGAAGAAAAAGAATTCAGGATATAAAACAAGAGTAGCAAACCTGGATTCAATTCTTAGCTCCACTACTTCAGCGGTAACCGTCTGGCTCCCTTGGGCCACATTGCAAGAACTGTCTTGGGCCACACATAAATACAATCACACTAATGATAGCTGATGAGCCAAAAAAAAAAAAAAAGAGGCCACAAAAAACATCTCATAATGTTTTAAGAATTTGTGTTGGGCTGCACTCAAAGCCGTCCAGGGCCGCAGGGTGGACATGCCTGACTTAATACCTACATTATTGACCTTAAGCAAGTTAACACATGATCCAGTTTTTTCATCTGTAAAATGTTGACAATGGTAGAACCTTCTTCATGGGCTTGTGGGAGGATTACAGTCAAACAGCAATTGTTAAAAAAATATTAACTTCACTTACACAGTAAGTAATTGTAAAATGGTAATAACCAAGAAGTTATAAAAATAATGTTGAGGGGGGGTTCCCTGGTGGTGCAGTGGCTAGGCTTCGGCACTCTCACCAACATGGCCTGGGTTCAATCCCTGCTCAGGGAACCAACCCCCCAAAAAACAAAAATTATGTTGAAATTAAATGTTTACTTTCTTGAATGATATAACAGTATTGAGGTTATGATTTTACTTTATTGTGCTTTTAAATCTTTTTTTGTTTTGACTTTTTGAGATATATGTAAGTATAAATAGGTGATAAATGATATGATGTCTGGTACATGTTTTTAAGATATCCTAGATATCACACTTCAATTAAATGTTTATTTTAAAAATTGCTCCCAAAACAAATAAAACAAGAAAGGAAGACTGCTGACCACTGCTGGAGCCAGTTGGTCGATGGGTATGTGGGTTCTTCTATATGCTGTTTTACTTTTTAAAATTTTTCCAAACTAAAAAGTGAAAAACAAAAAAGAAATGTATGTATGGCCGAATAACCTGATTGTCTCTAGATGGTGGGTTGATGGATAATCTGACTCTAAGAAAATATCTCATTTTTATAAATGGGGGGCAATTATTTCTCTCTCTTTCAAATCTCATGAGTAAGACAGCAGCTTCTAGATTCAGCTCTGCCCTGCTGTCCACCTGCCTTGCTGTACAGTCTCAAACTGACCACATCACCTCTCTGGGTCTCAGTTACTTCACCTGTGTAAAGGGCTGCGGGTGGGGAATGGGGCTAGATAATCCCTAAGACCCTGTGTAGGCCTACCACACTTGCCGGGATAGTTGTGATAAAAACAGTAACTCAGAAAAGGGAGAACTCAGCTTGTGCTGGACTGAATAGCTGGAGAAGGTCACAGGATGAATCATGGAAGAAGTGGGCCTTGAGTGGGTGGAACGAGGCTGGGCTGGGGGGAGTGCGTTCCAGGTGGGTAAACAGGGTGGGTGAAGCCAGAATGGAGAAAATACACAGCTCGATGGCAGCTGGCGGGTGAAGAGGTGGACACAGCTGGAGCCGGCAGGCTGGCCCAGTGGACAGAGAAGTGATGAAGTCTAATAAGTAGAGATCAGATGACAGGACGAGGGGCAGTGGTTACCAAGAGTGTGGCAGATGGGCATGTTTTAGAAAAAGTTTACTGGCAGTAAAACTGGGTCAGGGAGACTACTTAGAAGAATCTGGGTGTAGAGGATAGATAAGATTTAAAAGCTACTTAGGAGAAAAAAAACAGCAGTTATTGAGGAAAAGCACTCATTATAATGACTAAAGTAGAGACTATAGTCAAAGACAAGTCTAAGATGTCTCAGTCTCTTTCGGAACTACTCCTGGCCTTTCTCGAGATGGAGAGAGACAGGAAAAGAAGAGCCAGAGAGCTCACACCCACCCACAAAAGCAGGAAACTCCTGAAAGATGTACCAGTGACGTCCTGAAAGCAGGCTGGGCAGCACCTTGGCTGCTTCCAACCTCCTTTCTCCTGGGATCTCAGAAACCTTGGTCCAAATTCCAAATGTGGACTGTGTGGGATCTGACACCTGAAGTGTCTGCTGAGCACTCACGTTTGCCCAGGGCTACACAGGTCGCTGGGGCTGTGAGGGGAGGGGACAGTGGTACAAAGGACAGAGAAGGTTCCTGCAGTTTCCCATGACTACAGGAAAGGTATCAAGAACACATAAAGATTCAAACTGTCGCAATAAAAAAAAAAAGATTACAAATTGGAAAAGTTTAATTATGAAAACCGTCTACTTTTCCAAGTAATAAATAAAATAAAGAAAATAAGAAAATTCAAGGTGGGTAAACCCTAACATATAAACATTGCATGGTGAATGCAGTTCACTAGAAACTTCTGGTAACTGGATTTAAAAAAAAAAAAATGTGGAACGACGCAAACTTTTGTTGTTTATTGGGAGATACAGGGTCCCCTTAAATCAGGGATGGGTTCAAAGGAGACGGTGTCTCGCTGGGTTGCCCAGATTGGAGTGCAGGGGCTTTCACAGCCACCATCCCACTTCTGATCAGCACCGGAGTGCTGACCTGCTGCTCCATTTCCCACCTGGGCTGCTTCACCCTCCTGAGGCAGCCTGGAGGCCCCCCACCTCACCCCCACTTCCCAGAGGTCACCAGATTAATATGATCGCCCACAACTCCTGGGCTCTAGGAGCCTCGGCCTCAGGCTCCGAGTCGCCAGGACTAGGGCGCGTGCCACCACTGGCTGGGACATGCACTTGAACAAAATAAGAGAAGCTGGTAGTGACAGTGACAGTGGGTGTAACTTTTTGTCCTTGTTAAGTTTGACATTCATAATTACCCTGTTGAAGATAGTTCTGAAAGAGGTTATTGTTAAGTGACATTTAAAAAATGGAATTTCCTTATGGGTTCTCCCCATCTCTGCACACCCATAAATGGATTGGCAATGACAGAGGGGTGTAAGAAGGGGCCCAAACACTGGTGTGCAAATGCAAGCCTCAGACTGGGCGCCGCTCTCCCAGACTCAGCACATCCGGTGGACATCTGTCACCACCAGGGCCCCTGAGGAGAGCTCACAGCAGCCCATGTCCCACCCCAACTGCATCCAGGCTGTGGTGAGGAGGAGGCTCCTCCAGCACCATGACAACACCTGCCTGGCAGTACCTAGTAAGGGCTAAGTCACAATGCTACAGAAGTTAATGACCATTCATCACAACGTGAATGGACCTTGTGGGCATTATGCTAAGTACAATAAATCAAACAGCATTGTTGGCAAGGTTGGAAATATAAGGGCAATTTAGTAATTTTTAAAAAGAAACTTGGCAATACAAATAAACACTGTAAAAATGCTCTATCATTTGCCCTAATAATTCCATTTCCGTAATTTATTCTAAGGAAATCAGTGGTATCCATAAAGACTTACATAAAAAGATGTTCCTTACCGGTGAAAACAAAGCAGGGGTGGGGCGGTGTCAGACTGAGGTGGTTCCATGCGTTAGCAGCCTGTGTGAGCAAATCAAACCGAAGCCTGCACATGCCTCAAGGTTAAGGCATCAAAACCTAAAGGATAGCCAATCACAGCCAACTTGGCTTTCCCAGATAAGACAATGGCTTAAGTCACAGCCAATCAGATGATCTTGCTTTGCTTTTGCCTCTTCTCTATAAGTCTCTCCCCATGGATGGCTCCAAACCACTTCCGGTTTGGTGCTGCCCGATTCTAATCAAATTTTGCTCAAATAAACTCTTAAAATCTTTAATACACCCCAGTTTACCTTTTAACATTGGTTATTTACAATAAATTACAGAGCATCTACTTGAACATGGGATACAACACAGATGTGAAAAATGAGAATGTTTCTAACAAAATGCTTACCCCTTTACTTATTTCTCAGATATTTTTGAGTGTTTGCACAGTTCTAGGTTCTAGAAAAGGTGAACAGAAGAAAGCCACTGCCTCGTGGGGCTCGAAATCTACCAAAGCGTATGAAACGAGATACACGACTAAACTGTAGTAGCGAACTGATAAATGCCCTATCTATCCAGGACAGTTACCATGCAATGAGAGAGAACAAAACAGAGGGATGTGATTCAGACTGGCGGTGGGGAGGGGTGTCACAAGACAGGCCTTCCAGCAGGAGGGGGCATCACCCCAGCAGGAGCCAGTGTCAGGGAGTCTGGGAAAAGGCTGACCGGGCCAGAGCGCCGGCAGGAAAAGCAGTGACCGGAGGCCGCAGGGTGTGCCCTGCCTACTGGCCAAGAACTTGGTTCCAAGTACAGTGGGGGGAACAGGAGGCGCGGCCAGGAGACACGACCCTCTGGGAGAGCGAGGGCGGAGGCAGGGGCGGGACAAGGGAGGGACAGGTGCCCACCCTGAAGAAGAGAGCTAACTGGGCTGCGCAGTGCCCTAGGGAAGGAGAATGAGGAGGGACATGCTACACACAAGCGTCCCTGGAAAGGGGCGGAAGGACAGAGTGGACGCAGGTCTGCGATCGACTCTTTTTAACCTGTCGGCCTAGCACATCCCTCCTCACTTTCCTTAATTTCCTTTAATTAGAAAATTGGTGGCCGTTTTCATCAGAATGTTCAGAGTGGTCTGTCTGGGCTAATAGAACCACAGGTGATTTTTATTTTCTTTTTACACTCCTCTACATTTTCCCAGCCTATACAATGAACACATACTACTGTAATAACTAGGACATAAAGGTATGATGACTTGCTTGTCTTCGCAGAGTAATATAAAGTCAATTCTACTTTAAAAGGTATACAGTTTCTTTTGGCAGGGCCAACTTTAATTTGAAAGTCAAAAATAAAAAAAAGGGGGGGGGGGAGGCAAGGAACTGCTACACCCCAAATCCATTGTAATCCAGTTTCCTGTGACATTACTGACATTCCTGCAGCCAAGTGTTTCTTTTTTCCTCCTCATCGTATTACTATTTCAGAGTAGTCTGGGGTGTTCAGTAATACTGAAAAGCCACCCCCCTTCAGGGAGGGGAGGAGGAAACATACATGTTATCTAAATTCCTTTTACCTTTTTCATTAGCAAAATGCCCACTTTACAGGGAAATAATCCCGAGGCAGGAGCTTGTCATGGAGATAAGGGGCAGTGGTTCCACATCAGTGCACTCATGGTGCATGTTGTTAGGGGTAAAACATGCACATCGCAGGCCCAACCGTTTCTGTCTGCCCCAGCCCGGATGAGAGCTGGGGCTTCTGCGGGGCGTGGTCCCCAGGTTCATCCCTGCAGAGCTCTCTCCCTCTGGCTGAGTGCATGGCGGCCATGCGGGAGGCCTCAGGCACCCGGGCCCAGGCCTGGAGCAGCTGCACACAGTATGGGAAGGGGACGGGCACAGTCTGCCGACATGACACGGGCTCAACGCACCCAGTGTGCTAGGAGTTAGAAATAAATGACTGGAATCTGAACAGGAGCAGCTCATAGGCAGGTGGGAGAATCAGGAGGACCCTGTGGTGCAAAGAATTTGCAATGAACCCAGACGCACAAGTGCAGACATGGGACGGTGGAGATGACGTTACCAGCCAGCAAAGTGAGCCGCGGAAAGAGCCACACCACAAGCCAGTGGCAGAGGTCTGGGAGTAAGCCAGGCCATGGTCTGAGGCGGCGGTGGTGGGGGGGGACAGAGCTCCCGGGGACAGCCACCTGTGGCCTGCAAAGAGCCAGCCATTAGGCTGGCCTGCTGTGTGAGGGGCACAAGGGCAAGTGCTGCTCACGGACATGAGAGGAGAGGGAATGGCGCCTCACTGGACATGAGCGAGAGAACAGGAAGAAGTCACAGGAAGGGACACACATTAGCAAGCCCAGAACTGCCAAGAGCTGTATCAGTCCACCGAGGTGACAACCAGCAGGCCTGCCCACACTGAGGGCACTGACGTCCTTCCTCCCACGTGTGTGAGACAAGCATGTCTAACTCAGAGCTGCGGAGACGTGCTGTGGTTGGGACGGGGAGGGCCCCAGCTCCGCTCATGGCCCCGAAGCCATGGCTTCCTCTGAAACACTGGGGAAACCACTGGGGTCCATCTCAAATGGCTGCTGTAACGTTTCAATGACACCGTGTAGCCAGGACTTGGAGCAGTAGTGGCCCGCAGACCACCACATCTCCAGGTGAATCCTCCCCAGAAGGCCCACAAGCCCCACGGGCCATCTCGTTCAGCAGAGAGCTAGGTGGAGGGGTAACATGTAGGAAGGAATGAGAAGCTTGGTTTTCTGCCCTTTCAGCTTGAGAACGCAAATAATCCACCCCTTTTCCTACCAACCAGCTCACCCCCGACGTACTCGGAGCCAGCATCGTTTTCTCAGGAGGCCAGCCTGTGAACACACATCCTGACCGCTCTGCGGGCTTCTGTCTTGTGCCAGTTTGGCATAATAAATCGATTTGTTCACATTCCTTCCTACCTTCATTCCCTTAAAGATTTAAATCATTTAAACATACAACAAGGCTAGGAAAAAGTGGACTAAATCAGGATTATGGAAATTATACTGACAGGGAAATTCAGGAGAGGAATGCAGCACACCAGGCCAGGGCGCTCAGAGCCTGCAACGCTGCCACAGACCCAGCCCCTCAGCAGGCCAGTCAGGAGGCTCAGCAGCGGGCAGGACAGCTGCCCATGCCACACCTCACCCGTCCTCCCCAGGACGCACCGGGAGGCGGTCTGTTACTCTAAGGGTCTGGGAGCCACTGAATCAGTCCCCAGCACCCTGCACACCCTGTTCTCTGAGCCCAGTGATCACCCATACCTGGTAGCTCACCGCAACCAGTGAGAACACAGTCATGTACTTCTGAGAAGCAGAAATGTCACACATATTAATGTCACTGCAAAAGCAAATAAGTGGTTTTTAAAACTTTGTCAGAAAGAAAAAAAAGGGAAAACCTGGTAATACGGGCATGTGAAACCATAACATTAAAAGATAAAGTACAACCAAATGTTATAAAAAGTAAAAGCTAAATTTAAATTATTACTTATTCCAGTAGTAGAGTATCCAATGATGCAAAACATGACACTCACAACGAAAACACCCCCTTCCCGACCCCTGGCCTCCCTGTTTAAAGAACAGCTCCTTCCTTAAGGAATAGTCATCTATTGGCCTTGTTTGTCCCCCCATAGGCATTTTTGTGTCTTTAGTAATTTATGTGCAAAAGATTTCTAAACACTGTATTACGTGACATGTGCATTATATCATAGAAAATACTTAAAGTCCTTTATTGACCAGGAACTTCCTCTTAAAATATCTCAATTGAAAACACAATGGACTTTCCAGGACTCAGGCAATTGGCGCTCTCAAGCAACCGGTTGCTTGGGGTTTTTGCCAGCTGCTTGAGTTCTGTTCATGAAAAGTGTCTACTTACATTTATCCGGCACCTACCAATCCCTGTGGGTGCCGGGGAACTCAGAGTCTACTGTCCCCCCATAACTGCCAGGTACACGAGTGTCATTTGCTGGATAAAAGTCACTAAGTTGTACACTCAGGAGTTGTACTTTTCTTACATTAATTTCATTTTAACAAAAAGTGTAAAAGAAACACTCATTTATAAACACTCAAGTAAATATTTCCAGTAAGTCTTAATCCAAACAGAATGGAAGCAGTGTGCGCGTGCACACGTGATACCTAACACAGTGTGCATGAAAATGATCACCACTGAGCACACGAGACCTCAGGGAAACACGGCACCTACTGCATTCTGATGAATGTGGGCTCCAAAGGGGCACTTACCTTAAAATACAGGAGGACAAAACTGAACCTAAATTAAAGGCAATATAACAGGGAACAAAGGGGAACAGCTGCGATAACGGGAATTCTCTCTACCTAATATATTGGAATTCGAAAAATCTGCTTTATTCAAGACACACACAGCTCTTGAGGTACTGTCGACCTTTTTCTCTCACCTTATCCGGGCTCACATGGTAACCTTCTGGCCAGAATTCTCTGAAAGGAAATGCATCCCTTATCCAGACCACAAAAGTCTGTTTGGAGGGTAAGGGTGAAGGCAGAGCTGTTTTAAGTTGTAAAGTAACACTGTACACCAAGCTGACTGCATTGTTTCAGGAGTATTAAATATGGTAAATGGAATCTTTTCTGCTAGCAATCGGCATTGATGGGAAATTGTTTGGTATCATGATCCTCGATTTTATTGTCTATGTAGTTTACTGTATCAGAAACAGCACCAGCTTCATTGTTTCTTGCACTATAATCATCACTAAAGGGTTTTACCATAATGAGACCCCACCTGTGTTCTGGATTATTTGCTTGATTCATTTCTCTTTGTCACAGCTGAAACAGAAATGCAAAGAACACCCCGGCACTGATTACATCTTTTGCTGGCAAGTGATCTGCAGACTTTTAGCTTTGCTGTTGGGCTGAAGTCTCAGCAGTATCACCGCTGCATTTCCCCAGGACAGCCCCTTCCTACTGGCATGGCAGCACCGGGCACCACAGGTGACCACACGTGCTCACAGTGAGAAATGCCTCTGCTGTCACCATCCACTGCTGGAACACTGCGCACCACATCATTCACGACCCTGGGCTTCACAAAAGCATCCCCCGACGTAACAATCTCGCTATAAGCAAGTCAGTCCCAGCATGTCCCAAAGCCACAAGGCAGGCCCTCCGAATGTGTCACCGGGGATCTGTAAATTCCCTAAGTTCTACAGTAATCAACAACAGCAGGAGGGCTGCGATTGCTTGGGAAAGAAAAAGGGCACAGTCAGCCTGCTCCCGTGACCGCGATGCCAGAAGTGCAATCGTTCTGTTATTTCTAAGAATCTAAGAGTGCTCAGGCCATCCTGCTGTGCTTTGAGCATGAGATCTCACTAATTTTCCAAAGCAGCAAAAATACCTCTTATTTCCATTTTCATGCAGCGGTGACTATGAAGATGGCAGATAGGAACGGCACTGGCTTTCAGAAGTCATTTTATAAGGCAATTATACTTCCGGTTCCATTTTACTAATTGCATTGTTACCTTGGCTGGACCTGGTTCCACTGGTTCCATTTTAATGGCCTTGCCCTGGAACCCAGATTTTATTCAGCTTTGTGAATTGCTACGGGATCATAACGGCATAGCCATGAACTATGCATTATGTTCGCTTAGTGTCACCTCCGTTAAGGTGTCCTTTATCCCAGGCAATTGAGAAGTGAGACTGTTGCCACCATTTGGTGATCTCCCCAGTCTTTCTCGTTTTCTTAGTACAGTTACAGCTCCGGGGCGGCCAATCCACCATTTCTTTAAAGAGGAGAAAAGAGTCAAGGAAGAGGCATTGGTGCGAACCTTCCCCTGAACTAAGTTAAAACTGCTCAAACCGAAAACGCGGTGAGGGGAGCTCGCTCCCGCGACAGCTCAGAAGAAGCCCGACCGAACCCCACGGAAAGGGCTCCGTGCGAGCCGCTCACAGCACCGGGCAGCCCGCCGCACAATGTGCCCGCACGGAGAACCAGGTGGGGAGGGGCTCCACGGCCCGCGGCCCGCTGGGGGCCCCGCTCTCGGCCGCGCGCCCGCCTACCTGGTCGCAGCCGGCGCCCACCAGCTCCTGCAGCATCTGCCGGTTCACGTCGGCCGTGGCCGGCGGGCCCGACTCATTGGCGAAGGGCAGCAGCGAGTACCGGATCTCCCGCAGGGCCTTCTGGTACGGCCCGAACCTGGGCGCGGCCCGCAGCTGCTGCCGCCGGGCGGCCTCTTTGCTCCCGAGCGCCTCGGCGTCCAGGGCGGCATCGTTCGGCCCCACGGGCAGTCCCCGGGCCGCACATTTGGGGGGCTGCTTCAGCCCCTCGCGAATCTCCTGCAGTCGCTGCCGGCTGTTTCCAGAGTAAGTGGTGGCGGGAAAAGTCTTCGGCCTCATGGTCGGTCCAGCTCCCTCTTAACATAAATCCAACCTTCTTCGAGGGTTTCAGTGTTTTTAAAAAGCTGTCAATAGTATCAGTTACTTGTAAACATACTTTCAAAACAATTTCCTTTTTAAAAATTTCTTTCTTCCAAGTTTTGCAGTTCCCATAGAGAACCCCAAATTGCCCAGAGCCTTCATTTTGAAGATCGTCACTGCCTGAAAAAGAAGATGGGAGACGTGTTCATTTGCGGGTTTCACATAAAGTTCACAATACTTTTCAGAACAGGCAGTGATCTTGAAAGTATTCCACTTGGAAAGATTAAGAAAGAACACATCACCTCTCAGAATGGACAAAAGTACGTGACACCGAGAGCTGTCCCAGGATGTTTCCTGTAACATGTGACCTGCAATCCAGCGAGCTGATTCTGACTTAAACACTCAGCTCAGTCAAGAGCCACAGTGTTAACACTGATGGCTCATTTAAGATACTTCATTATAACGTAATTTCAGTTTGAAGCCCACGGCTAGAGTATTTAGGGCTTCACTTTCTTACACAGGTTCTGGGATTTCTGGCTTTTCCTAATAAAGCAGCTCCTGGTCCTTGTCCCTTATCCCTGGGGCTTCACCCATCTCTCCCCCACCTGAAGCTTTGCTTCTTCCATCTCTTTGGTAATTTTCCCTTCTTTCCTGAAAGATACTACAAAAGTTGTCACATTCAAGGTGCCTTTTATTACAACTGAAAGTAATCTAAAGAGTATATCAGACTTTCAAGGTAACTACTTCCTTGATTGTCTATAAATTGGTCAACTTCTTATTAGCATTTTGACCTAAATACCAGACTAAAGATACCTTTCTTGTACAAATTGATGCTTATATGGAAGGGGACTGTAAAGGCATGTGAGTGACTTCTCTCTTAGAGAGCACTGTGGCCATACTAAAACAAGTAAGTTATGAGCGTTTCGCAATAGTGATTAGACCTGTCCCAGGCCACCAATGGACACTCTGTTATTGTTGCACTCAGAAACAAAATCAAACCAGAAAACACAATCTGACACTGCCCCTAGCAGCCAGTGAGATATCTAGTTCAAGTCACATATGTGGGTGACCTCAGGCAAGTCATTTACCCTCACACACACCCTCCCTGTGCAGAGCAGATAACACCGCTTGGTAACAAGGTGGTGTATGTGGGGGATTTCAGAGCTGTGAAAGGGAACTTTGCTTCCCAAGACTTCCTCGTCGGGGGATGGACAGCTAGCACCCTTCCATACTGACTGTGTGCCAGGATTGTCGTAAGTGCTGTCTGAACTCACTTACACAGGTGCGGCACATAACCACACACAACAGCACACCCAAAAAGATGACATTCAAATGACCATTCCTTTCTTAGAGGTGGGAGGATGGAGGGTCATAACCATGACCTTTGTCAGTCTATCTGAGAGAAGGCTGCATTCAGAGAGAAAGAACCAGAATAAAGCAGTTTTTCCACGTGAAGCCCCTACTTCAGTGAAGGCACTGAAAGGATGCTTGTAGGCTGTGGGACAGTGACCTGCAGAGCCAGCAGTGAGAGCCCCCTGGTCTGTTGGCCACGGACCAGGAGCCCAGACCTCTGCTCCACTGGGGTCCAAGGGGGCACACTGAGCAATACTCATGTCCGGAGGCTTTGTGCTCTAAGCATCTGTTCTAAAATAACTCACTTTGTGAACCCTAAGTTCACATCCCAACAGAACGAAGAGGTCCTGAAGGATGTGTCTCATGCGTGGACTCCTGAGTGGCTAGCCGAGGAGTGAGGCAGTTTCTGGGGCCTGACCATGACAGGGAGGGCTTCTTTAGTCAACATGCATTTACCCCTTGACCCACAACCCACCCATCTGTCCACCTTGCAAACGCTGATCAGATGTGTGGGCTCAGGCACCGCTAGGGTCAACAAGACCCTGCCTTCAGCAAGTCCACACTCAGGTGAGGCGAGGGTGCCTCGAAACAGCCTCAAAGAAAAAGAGATGCTCAAGAGGAGGCAAAGCCATCTCAGAGATGGGAGGAAAAGGGCCGGTCAGAAAATCTCTGAAGTAGAGACAACCCCATCTGAGGGTCTGGGGGGCCGGACTTGCAGCCAACGGGAACAGCGCATGCAGAGGAGCAGGGGAAGGTGAGGGCTGCAGGTGCGCCCGCCACGCAGACATCTGCGGAGAGCAGGCTCTTCCTGCAAAGCCAGGCTGAGACGGGGAAGCGCAGAGCTGCTGGACCTCAAAGACCACCCAAGGCCACGTCACCTGCTGACGCGATGAAGAGGACAAGCAGCCACATCTGCAGCTAAGCTAAAGTGTGACATGGTCAGAAGTCCCTTTAGGGAGCTGAGTCTGGAAGCCAGCTGGACAGTGGCTAGAAGGGACAACCCCCCACTTCAGATGGATGATGAACCCTGGGTGGGAAGCAGCAGCCCGGGGAGAGAGGGGAGGGGGTTCAGGAGCCAGTTACACCTTGGCTCTGGTCTGGGCTTAAAGACATAGATGAGGAGCCAGCAGCACCTGGGACACTTTCCCCCTAGGGATCTACCTATGCAGCCCAGAAACGGAACAGTCAGGTGAGAGAGGGAGAGCTCCTGTCCCTCCCAATGGCATCCCTCAGAGGAGCGGCAGTCGGTGACCATTGAGTGACACCAGCAGACGCTTTTCCCTCAGTGACAGGGCAAGGGCCAGCAGAGATGGTCCATGTCCAAGAGCTGTGAGGAAATCAGCCAGGACATGGGACGTCCCCGCGGCCCAGCCACCGCAGCTGACCGACACAGGGAGCCAGGGACAGGAAGGAAGGGGCCCTGGTCGGCTCTGAGGCTTGAACACACCCTACAAGTCACTCTGAAAAACGAGGCTGCTGAAAGCAAGTGAGCAAACTCAGAAAGTGACAAGTGTGTGCAAAGGGCACGCTTACCAACAGGGATCCAGGCCCACAGACCGGCGCCTGAGTGGTGGGAGGCAGGCCCTCTAAATGCAGGGCCCTGGGGCAGGGCACAACCCGAACACCCAGACGAGGTGCCCTGTTACTAGGTCTCAGGGTTACAGAAGTAGTGACCAATCTCTGACGTTAAGGGGCTCACGGTTCAAGGTAGGGAGACAGACAAGAATATCAATTCTTTAAATACAGTGTAATACATGTGACAGTTAAAGTTTACCCAAAGAATTAAGGGGTCTGAAACAGAGTGGCAGCAGGAGGACAGAGAACTAGGTGGAGCCAACAGTGCCTATGAGGCGAGGCCACAGGACCTGTGATGCTCACCAGGCAGACTGGCTGCAACCGCAGAGCCCAGGTTGCTGGTTTAGAAACCAGACTGTGGTGGTGACTTCTCTGAGCCAGAACGACCCCTGGGACAGTGGGGACCATCAGGAGAGCAGTTGCTGGGCGGCAAGGCTGAGTCAGAAGGTGGCTGCTCCGGTGCCAAGGCCAAAGCAGCTGGAGGGGCCTGGCTGCCTGCGGCACCAGCTCCGTGGGACACGGCAGGCATGCCCCCTCTGAGCTCCCGTGTCCCACCCACTGACAAGCTTTGCTCTCTCTCTTTGCCAGGGTGCCACTGCGTGAGGTCGCTGTCCCCTGTGATGCACAATACCCTGGCCAATGGTTAGAATTACTAGGAAGTTCAGTCACACCAGGAGACAAATCCAGTGTGAAGTGCAGGTGGGCTCAGTGGAAAGGCACCAAAGTGACTGCACACACGGGGGACTTCGCCACCACAAAGGACCCCTCTTAGGTGCAGACTTAAAAACGATGCTTGAGAAGTTCGTGCACTTGTACTTGAGAGAGAGAAGCACTGACGGGAAGGGTAAAGTTCTCACGTGCTGTCTGAGGCAGCCTGCAGCCAGGCCCGGGGGCTCTGGGCCCGCAGGCCTGAGTTCTGGGAGCTCCTGCCTCCCAAATGACCAGAATCGCTTCAGTCTGGGTAACCCTGGGCTAGTCACAGGCCCCAAGTTCTCCCTTACCTCTAGCCCTTGGCAAGACCACTGCCGCTGCTACAAGTCCCCCCTCCTAGCCAGGTCCCTTACACTCCTGGGTTCTCCGCAGACGGGCCCTCCTGGCCACCCCATCAGTCTCGGAGCACCCAGCACTGCGGCTGTGTGGGATGCCGACATGCCTGTCTCTGCTCCGGTCACCGCGACGGTAAGCACGGTGAGGGCAGGAGCACCCTCCCTGCTGCCTGTCACACAGGCCCTCAGGCCCAGTGAGCACGGGACCTGTCCCCTCAGTGCTGCCACCTGGGGGTGTCAGGCAGGTGGTGCATGTGAAGCTGAAGATTCAGGCCCAGATGAAATGTCCCTGAGGGAAGTCACTATCAAAATGTCTCAGAACCACGACGCTACCACATGGGTGACCCTTGAGGACACTGAGCTCAGTGACATAAGCCTGTGTGACCCACACACGTGAGAAGCAGTCATTGCAGAGGCCGAGCAGAATGGGGCTGCCTGGGGCTGGGGAACAGGGTGCACAGCTGCTGTTCGGGGTGATGAGGACCTCTGAGTGCAGGGTGTGGTGCTGACTGCGGCACGGTGTGAACGTGTGTGTGCCAGCAAATGGCACACCCGTGAGTGGTTAAAACAAGCTCGTATTTCACTTTAATTTAAAAAATGGGAAAACGGTCACCTAACATCCAGCTAAGTAGTGTTTGGACAACGGGTCTCTTTCTAAACACAGCTACATACTAGAAAGACTGGACCTCAGACCTGGGTGCTGATCACAGAACACAGGGAGGCCTGAACCGCGGGCGCACTGTCACCTCCCTGCCCGGACGCTGAGACACACAATGGGGAGAGACTCCCGCAGAGCCCGCTCCCGCTGAGCCCGCTCCCTCAGAGCCCTCTCCCTCAGAGCCCGCTCCCACAGAGCCCGCTCCCGCTGAGCCCGCTCCCTCAGAGCCCACTCCCACTGAGCCCTCTCCCTCAGAGCCCGCTCCCTCAGAGCCC